>BSBM01000577.1:21380000-21607500 GCA_027924585.1 Larix kaempferi
CTTGACTGATTGATTGAAAATGATGAATGAAATATATGCTCGACTAACTGAGATATTATAATGGATGATGAAATATTTCATAGTGCAACACTACTAATGTGCGTTTGAGTGTGTGTGTGCAGTGGCAGGTAAGACGATTTATCGACTGACCCACAATGGAATTATAGGAGTCGTAAGAACGGAAAGAACACATAGGGGTACGACGATAGATTGCCGACCCTCAATTATCACTCCACGCACGAGTCGAAAGCTTGCGAGTTGGACTGGGGAAGCGTGGGCTGTACGGGCGAGGCCGTATCGACTTGGTTGCGTACGCGAGTTGACATGCGCGCGATAAGGACGACCATATCCCTCAGAAGCCCTTAATCTCCAAGAAGTGTAGTCGAGAGATCGCGGTAACGACTCCCTGATCACTACACAGTTCTCCTCACAAGATGAAAGAAAAGGAATTGTCGAAAGGACCCATCGAAGAGGTACCTATACAAGAACAAGAAGAAAAAAATGAATTGTCGGAAGGACCCACCGAAGAGGTACCTAGACAAGAATAATAAAAAAAAGAAATAGAATTGTTAGAAGCGCCTGCCGAAGAGGTACCTAGACCAAGAACAAGAGGAAGAAATTAATCAATAGTATAAATGGAAATTTCATATAAGATTTAAGAAATACTTTATTCCATTTTGTTTTATTTTACTAATTTGAAAAGAGGGAAAGAATTAGAAATAAAGTGGAAAATAAATAATAGAACCATATATTCAAATCTTTAATTCTATTTAACATTATTATCTTTGAAAAATAATTATAAATGAAGTGAAATAAAAATACAAGAACTATTTATTCAAATCTTGATTTTTATTTAATATTATAAAGTTTGAAAAAATGAATTGGAATTAAAGTAGAATATTAATAAAATAAATTTCTTTTAATTTCATTTTATTAATTGGGAATGAGAGAAAATAGAAAACATCTTATGGTCTATTAAAAGTTTTATTAAAAAGATTTATTGAATAAAATTAGTTGGTAAACCACTACACCTACCTTGCACCAATTTAATAAATTAGGTGCACACTTAAAAAAAGAAGAGACACTTGTAACTTGAGAATAAATATTGATAAAATATTAAATTAAATAAATTATGTGCATGTGAGGACACATGGCACACAAACTTTTGTTGTTAAAGAAGGGAGGAGAAGGAGAAAAGGATATCTCTTGCTCCCTAGTGTTGGATAGGTACCATAATAGTGAATCTATATTGCGGTTATTGTGAGTTGGGTTTAGCTTTCCAGGGATTGGGGGATCCCACTTGAAATCTTGCAATGTGTGTTCTTATGACCCCAAAATTCTCGGGGGTTCGGGGGAAACAAGAGTACCCCCGATATGGTAGGGAGGTCAACCGAGAGGTCTTCGGTAAATCGGGAGATTGGATGTCTAGATCGAAGCGGCAAGGGATGTCAATTACCACCACTTACAACCTTCGGAAATTAGGTATATGGTTCCATTTTATGTACAGTTTGAGTTTTAGCATTTTATTTACGGTTTCGTATTTGATTTTCAAGATTTAAAATTTATCATGTGATGTTAGTATTGTTTAGATAGTCTTTTGGGGGGACCCCAAAATGGGGGTCCCTAGACTCACCATGATGCATATGACTAGACATGCAATACACATACTCATCCTACATACCTATCCAATGTTTTTGGTAAAATACACAGGTTCCCACATAACTAACTTCCCCATACCTTTATGTGGTTAGGAATGTGCTATCAAGCCCAAAGCATTGCTCAAATATGATGCTCATAGGAAGTTAGTCTTCGTCTGCTCATAACTTAGTCAATGCAAGACATATTTCCTTTTTATGTTGTGCTCTTCTAATTTGCTAATTTTAAAGCAAAAATTGTTCGTTTGACCCATAGACATGACCTTATTTCCTCATTCCAAATCTTCTTAATTATATTCAATTTATACTTTATTTTGATTACCCTATATCTCAATTGGTATTATATGTACACGACCCCTTAATAGATTGGCAAACTACATTCTTCCTTGGCTAGGAAAATTCACTAAGATATTACCTAGAAACATTTACTAAGATATTACTAATTGATATTTTTAAATATATTTACTTCTCAATTTCATAACTTCGCTAGTACCAATTACATTCACTTATTAATATTATTGTGGAAAGAGTTTGCTTAACCTTGTTATATATTTTTTTCCCATATATCAATGCTATTCTTATATTTATTCATTTATTATATACTTGTTCTTTTTTTCTCTCTCCTTTTTTTCTACATCACTAAATTTATTTATTCTTAATGTATCCACTATATTATCTCCTTTATGTATCATTACATTTTAATTTATATAATTTTTTTTTTCTTCTTATCCACCATATTATCCTATTTCTCTCTTTCTTTATGTATTATTGCTTTTTAAATTATTTAATCCTTGTTAGAGTAATATTTATTGCCTTCATAATTAGAATTCACTTTACTTTACTCGATTTTATTTCCGGGGATATGCATACTATATATTACTTATTGCTTTTTAAATTATTTAATCCTTGTTAGAATATTGTGTTAGAATATTGTAATATTTATTGCCTTCATAATTAGAATTCACTTTACTTTACTCGATTTTATTTCCGGGGATATGCATACTATATATTACTTATATTTTTTTAAGTGTATATTTTTTCTATTGTATGCACGTATCTTATACCCAAGAACCTATATATTATATTATATTCTTTATGACATTCACAATTATATTTAACATTACTTCACTCCATTTCCACGTATATGTATAATGTTGTACCATGTATATTATTGTAATATTTAGTAGGTCATGCCATTGTAGAGCCATTATGTTTGAAGGAATTTATTATTATATTTATTCATAGTGGATTTCATCTAGAATTTTGATTGATTATTAGTGGTTCTTCCTCATTTATATTGTAATTAAGTGATTAACATCAAAAGCAGCGAGCACATCGTTTATATTGTAATTAAGTTGTTATCATTAAAAGCGGCTAGCAATGTGATAAATTAGTGACATAAGCTTATTTATTTGAGTAGTTGAACTCGCCAATTCATAACATTATTGATTTGCAAGTGTGAACATGAATCATACAGTGCATCCACTTGGGGGATTCTAAAAGTCCGTTGTGACTGAGTACAAGTGGATAGATGGAAATATATCCAATAAACGGTCTTCAACTACTCGGTAGCAGGTACAATAGCATTGAAAATACTTAGGATCTACTCCGATCAGTGATCAAATTTGAAGGGTGGGTCTAAATTTTTATTGGAAGGGCATTTATTCTTAGAGCCCTTCAAGGATGAAGGGAAATTTAAATAATTGTACTTCAATTGATAAGTATAAATTAACTAAACCCTTCCCCTAAAAATGCAAAAAACAAATATTGCCCATTCAAATTTTGTTAATGGCTCGATTTGCGAAAATTCTAGATACATGAGTAATTAAGAGATCGAGGCTTTAAAATTTGATTTTTTTAACCAATCCACGATTCGGTGAATTAGTAGTCACTGGCATGAAATTTAATGAAAGAATTATTGTATCTACCTCTATGTCGAAACCGTTTTCCATGCTAATGCAGACCATTGCCCTCCTTATTGTCTTACCAAAAGGCATGAGAATGAGGAAGAAGACTTAAAATTATGGACTTCACCATCAAAAAAGCCTTACAATCACATTGGTAAGGAGTGATAAGAAGATCACAACAATCCAACGTGTTAAATCTCAGATGATAGTGCCAATTAAAGACTTATATGGTAAATTTAATATAAGACTTAAGTTGTCTCTTACTCTTTGTGTCTTGAGACATTTGATAATTTATGGTTGTCTCTGCACCTTGACCCAATTGATATTATAAGGTGAGGATGTGCATGCATAATAATACTTAGTTATGACTATGCGATGAGGATTTAAATGGAAGAGGGTGTAAAGACATGTAATTTTTATACGTATTTTGGTGACGAGTGTCGAAGACAAACGTGGTGAGAAACCACATATGTTTGGAAGGACGAAGGGAGATTACATGATCATGACCATGCCACCCATCAAATTGAAGACAATTCGTGGGCCAAAAATTGTTTTTTTAAATTTTATTAATAACCATTGTGGTACTTTGGTCCAAATGTTTTTTCTAACTCATTGTTTCTCCATATTGTGTGCCTAGTGCCACCTCTCTATATCAATGCATAAATCAACCTCTGCTCGGTTTGTGGTTCTAGCTTCATGCCATTATTTGTAGTTGCATGCCATTGAGTGTTGTTTAGAGTTGTCATGAGTCTGTGACATTCATGCAAGAAATGAAGTCTTGTAGAGGAGGACTCAACAAAGTGACAATTTGAATTTCATTTTGACGAAAAACAAGTGGACATTGGTAGCCAGGTTCACATAGGTAGTAGGCACAATGTTTCGGCCTTGTTTTGGGCCTAGTAGTGGTTCTCTATTGTTACAACCATAGTCATTGACACATTGTCACACCTTAGATCTCATCCCGAAGTGACTCGGGATTCAGAGTCAAATCCCAGTGGCTAGTACCTCGTAGTCGTTAGTCATCACTCATCACCTTGCAAAGCTAAGCAGTGAGTGCATAAAATGAGTGAGTGAACGATTATAATTTATGATATTTCCAATATTTTGAATGATGAGTCAAATTTTATAGCATATGAATTTCAACATAGAAATTGAAATTTATATGGATGGGTAATTTCAAATGTTGCCCTTCTTTTGAAATGCTGATATAAATTATGTCCTTCCTATTGGAAGGGTAAAATTCAAATTTTAAATTTTCTTTGAAGGGCAATTTTAACTTTACACTTCTGGGAAGGGCTAGAACCCTTTGGAAGGGCCGAGAAGGGTTCAAATTTGAACATTGACTCCGATCCAGTTGGGAGTGGATATGACATAGACAATTGACAGTTGATATTTATTGTGACAGCTATGAATTCCCTAACCCTTTTGTATTTATCCATTCAAGATATCCATCACATCATGTTTATTATACCTGCTGAAGGCAAGCATATAGCAATTGCTTTGCAGTCAATTTTAATTAATTAATTTGTTGTTTACAAAAACAAATTTTCTATAGTTTTATAAAGTTTTATAAATATTTATATTTTAAATTGAGTATTCTAAAAAATAAAAATCAATTTTTAAATTTTTTAAATATAAATTTTTAATTGGTGCAAAATTTTGAATTGACTTTTTTCCCTTGCTTTACATCTAATTGTCAAAAAAAAAAAAAAAAATTTAAAAATTAAAAAAAAAAACATGTATTTTACATCTGTCTCTTCAAGTCACTTCTATCACTTTTATTTTATTGATGCTACTGCAAGTAAATACTGATATAGCATACCGTATATATGTGTGGAAGTAGAGTGTACCTAAATTATCAATTTAAACCTCTTACGCTTTACCTTGTCTCCATCGTTTGCAACTTGTCATGTACTATTTACTTTTCCCATGAATGATGTGGGAAAGATTTCACAAATCCTTTGTACACCACGCGAAAAAGAAAAGAAAAAAAACTCGTGACAAATATCGCCGTTTTAACTTTATTTTTTATTTAAATAAATATTTATTAATTTAACTAAATAATTATTTATTAAAATTAAATATAAAAAAAACATTACAAACTTAATATATTTTGAAAAATAATTTAAAACATCGTCATAATAATAATAATAACACTCTTCTTAGTGATTTAAACTTCTTAATAATAATAACATTCTTTTTAGTGATTTAAACTAAATTTAACAATTAGCAAACTAAATTCAATTAACAAATTCTATAACTTTAACTAAATCTGATTTAATTTTAGAGAAGTATTTTTGACAGGTAAAAATTCAAAAATTTAATATAAAAATAAGTTGAACTTTAATAAATTGCATCCCTATAAAAACAAATACTTGAAAAATAAAGATTTAAAATGAATTTATATTTATAAATACTATAATTCTGAAGATATTAAAATTTTGTTTATATTAAATTTAATTATACATATCACAATACGTGTTACTTCATCGTTTATTAATAAAGTACAACAATATTCAGTTAAGATAAATAAATGACTACTTTTTATTATGAAATTAATAAAAGTGAAGAATGTTTTTTTTTCATAATTTCTTACTTTTTAAAGGAAATATGACCCATGATATTTATTAGGCACATGTTCTCATGTTCTTTTGGTTATAAAAAGTATTCTTATCTTCATCCTTTTTCTTATATAAAAATATCCCTATAATCCCGGCCTTGGCAGCATTTTGTAGATATTAAATTAATGTAAGATCGAGACTAATTGCTCTGACCTATCACTATATTTGGCACTCCGCGGGAATAACAAGAGAAGGCTACAAAGTGGCAATGTTGCTAGACATGTGTTTTTTGATTTATTTTAAATAAGTTTTTTAGCTGGTCTCATAAAATCGGATAAACAAATGGTCTCATAATGGCATATTTAGTTGTAAGATGTATGATGTTATATAAAATAATAAAACTAGATAAAACAAATGGCCTCATAAAACAATGTCTCATATATGTCTATGTCTAGTTTAATGGTTTAGAGCACTTATACTTTAAAAAATCAAAAATCAAATTAATAGAATTTTACAAAAACAAAATATTTACCTTATTATACTTATATGTTTTCTTTTTTCCAAATTATTTTTGTTTTTAGATGGATTTTTGTACAAATTTCCATAATCTATCATATCTTGAGTTAAAGTAGCTGTGAATTCATTGCGATAAAATTTGTCATAGAAAATTGGAGAAGGATATAACTAAAAATACTGATATAATTTCTTTTTTAAATGTTACAAATTAAATAACATATGTATACTATAAATAGCACTTAAAGTTCACATTGTAAAATATAGTTAACTTTAAGTACTTTTTAAAACATGATAAGATATATGTATCTCTCCATATTTATTATATGTGCTTAAGGCATTGTATTGTAAATTGTCATTTAGGATTTTGTCATCTAATGTTAAAATACTTTTCCATACTAATTTTGACTATATACAATTATTAATTAAATTACTTAAAAATTATTTTCAAAGGGCAGGTATAAGCAGTGTTGCTGCTATTTTTACTTGTTATGTCCTGACATAGTGTATTTGGTTGGGGGCATTAGTTGGCGCGGGAGGAGGGCATGGAGCCCGTTTACATAGTTTGGTGCTATGTTATATTTTCCGTATTTAATTTTTTTTTTAAATTGCATTTTCCTGTGTGTCTCTATTGGTCAATTCGGCGCTTATGTCGTCCTAGGGTTATGTGCCCCAGGACACGGTGGTGCTCTTGCATCAACGGATCGATCGGTCAGTAGGCTCATATCTGGTACGAAGGCTGTTGTTTAATGCATCCAGGTATCGACGATTGTGTTCATTATGGGTGGCCCGGTCGAGAAGATGTCCTGTTTAATGTATCGACGACTGTGTTCATTATGGGTGCCCCGGTCGAGAAACTGTGTTCATTGTGGGTGGCATCGGCGACTGTGCTCATTACAGGTGGCCCAAGGTCGAGAAACTGATACATCTATTCTGCATTAATAGCTTCAATGGCTTCATTAAATGGGTAAATCTTTCTGGGCGATGCGCCTCCAACATTGTATATTGCAGAGATTGCATTGTATATTGCAAAGATTGCGTTGTTGATTGAACGTTGTTATTGTTCGTGCCAGGGTTTTCGTGGCAGCCTCTGTGTTGAATGTTGCAAATGGTTTTTGCCTGCGGTTGATGGAGGGTTTTATTAGCACCTGCTATGCTGCAATGCCTATTATTAATGGGTCCTTGACGATTTTAATTGCTGCCCTATTCATCATTTATTACGGCATGATGCAGTGTTACCGGTTCGTGTTGGACCCTGCTTTTATTGGTCTCGTGGGTTTTGGCATTTGCATCTGGTTTCACATTTCGTTGGCAGTATGGGGAGCTTATATATGCCATTGTGCAGCCGTTCGTGACTATTGATTTTGTTTTCGTCTGGTTTTGGGTGCCTATTGTGATTTGCAACCTGCTGCAGCCAACGTTTTTTTTCAAACCACAACGGCTTGTGGGTTTTGTGGCTATATCCTCGCAGTGGTTCGACAGGTGCTTTCCATCTGACATTTTCCTTCGAAGCACAACGACGTCTGGGTTTTGCAGCTTGATACTCACAACGGTTGGACAGGTGCTCTATGGCTGCCTCTATTTTCCTGCATTTTTGCTATTTTGCATTGGACAGGTTCCCTTCGGCTTCATCCTCCTGTTTGTTCATATTCAAATGTGTTGAATGGCATGTGCATAGAGTTCTAGTGATAATGGATTCTACTTTCTTTGTCTATGTGGAGTGTCGGCTTCAATGTTTTGTTAACTTTGCGATGTAGTGTTGTTTCCATACTGTGCCTAATTCAAAAAAAATGCAGAGGACTTGAACACTCTATTTTTACTTTCTGCTTCAACGTAGTAATTGCAGTGTCTGTGCAATACTTATGTTATGATTTAGAGAGTCAATATGTATGTCATTATTCCCGTTTGTGATTGTCCAAAATTGAAATTTACTGCAAATTTGATAATCAACCATGGGTTTTACTGAACGGGACCAAAATTAGCATAAGATATTTAATAATTAATAATGCAGAAACAATGATTTTTAACTGTAGAACATGCTGAAAAAAAACATCTGTGGCTCGTCGTTGATACCCTCAAACACATAAGGGTTTCAGCTTCAGCTCATATTTATGATTTTCTTATTTTGTTTTTAGAATTGATTTAAAGCCCTTTCCTGGTGGTGCTGAGGCATTGCCTGGTGGATTCGTGTCATGTCCCAAATTTGGAATTGGGTCACAATGGCCTAATCACATTGGCCATATTCATTAGAGTTTGTAAAATTGAGGTTAAAGGTCAAATAATTGCCAAGGAGGAAGATTACTAGTTTCCTAGGTTTGGGGTGGAAGCTTTGGGATTTGGAATAATGGGGATAATAAATGATGTTTGAACATTAGAGTGGCATAAATATTTAATAAAGGAGCTAAATAAATATATACAAGTGAAAATCAAAGTGGAATTTGATCATGAAGAGACATGGAGGAAGTGGGACCCACATATGGCTAGATTTCCCCACTACACTTGGCATCATTCTCTCACCATTTCGAATTCAAGGTGAATGGTAACATACTTGGGGGAGTCCAAAAGGTATTATTCATGGCATGACTCATCCAAGGTCAAAATATAGAGGAAGACTAACTCCCATGGAAGAGGAAGAGGCAATTTGGAGCTAGTGAGACACTTGGGCTAGATTCCCTAGCTCTATGACAACAATGATGAAGATGCTATGACACCGATGACACAAATCAGACCTGAAGGTTGACATATGACATATATGACATGTCAGGGCTAAAAATAGACTCCAAGAGGGCGCTCAAGGGTGTCAGGGCAGCTAATATGCTTCCACATGTGATTTGGTGGAAGTGGGAGACTAGGAATTGTTGTACAAGTGGTGTTCTTTGGAATCTCTTCCCAACTTGAGTTGGCATGAGTCTCTTGGAAGGAATTCGACCCATGGAGGACATTAGAACTTTATAAATGTAAATAACAAAGAATGAAACCAGCTTTTGATCATTTGTAGAATTTGCAATTGCATTTGTGAAGAGGGAGAGCTAGTGGATGACTAGTTGCTTGCCTTAGCCAATTTCGAGGGTGAAATATTCCCATCCAAGTTGGCAATTGGAAAGGCCTTTCAGACCTTTCATTTGGAGATTTAAATGAGTCTTTATTTGCAGGTGTAATCTACAAGGTAGTTCATGGTTTCTTCTATTGCAGCTCACTCCTTCAACCATTTCCAGTTTTGATGGCATATTCTTGATCCTTGAGGGAGGGCATTTTTGGTGAGCTATTGTACTCTTTAAGGGAGATTCTAATGCCCCATTTATTTTGTAATATGAATTAAATACTATGTTATTCATCTCTAGAAAGTTTCAGGTCGAAATTCCAACTAGAAATGTATAAATCTCAATTTTAATGAAAGGACAGTGCCATTTCCCCACTACCTTGTTGTGAATTAATGTAATGCTAATGATTTTGAATGAATGGATGATTATCTGATGCATTTGTGATTAATGGACTGCCATGGATGTATTTTACAAGTTTCATGTACTGTACTTGAGCACTTGAAGTATTTTTACTCAGTTTAATTGCATTGGGAGAATAAATAGTGCCATTTCCCCAAGGGTCGAATTGGTGATTTTTGCAGTTGAATGGGAGAGGGTTGGAACAGATATAATAATCAATTAATGGTGCACATGATACCTTAATAAAATACTTAATACATTCCCTACCTTGTTTCAAAAATTTGAGTGGGTTTGGATGCATTTGGGAAGCCATTTTTAGTACTTACCCCAGGGGGATTTGAACCCCAAATTACTAGTAAAATTGCATACTTGGTCCAGAATATTAAGAGAGTTTGAAGAGGCCTTTTGGTGGCCATATGTAATCCCTAAAAATTGTATTCAAGTCCTAATATCATTCATACACCTTCCTTGAATATTTGAAGGCATTTGGAGTCAATTTGAGACCTAGAGACCAATACTAGTCAAAGGAAAATCACTAGTAAAGTTACCTACATTGACTAGAATTGAAAGAGTATTTGCATAAATATTTGAAAGGTCCAAAGGCATCCCTAAAACACATATTTATGTTCTAATATCATTCATATACCTTGTCAGAATATTTGGGATCATTTGGGGCAAATTTGGGACCTAGAGATCAAAACTAGTCAAAGGTCGAACTAGGGAAAAAAAGTGGAAAATTGCTATTTTAATAAATTCCTAACAAGGAACATTACAGTGGTATCAAAGCATGGTCTTGGCACGTGATGTGGTAGAACATTAATGAAGACCAGGAGTCAAAGAAATAAGCCACCACCCTTAGAAACTGAAACTGGATGTACTTTGGTGAAAGGGAAGAAGTAGGAGAAGAAGTGCATTCATTGGTCACCATGAGTAAGGATGAGAAAGGAACCTTAGAGGAGAATGTGGAGTTTAGAAAATTACTTAAACCATCCTTTGAATACAAGTGGAGGCAATACTTTCAAGAGTTCAAATTGTTGCTTAGTGAACTTGGAAGCAACTCAAAAAAAATAATGAGCAATGGTTCTCTTTTCAAGGAAAAGGCTGGAATAATTTATGTCACAAAAGAGGAACCTAATGTAATTGTGGAACATGAGGTACATGTTGATATGAAGGTTCTTGAAGATGCTACACTAAAACAAGAAGACGGACAAGCACTTGTCCTTGTTCAGAGGGATTATGAGTTGCCTCATGGAGAGAATTGCAAATCCTTGGAGGACGCACATGATCTCAAAATAGTTGGAGCAGCCAATTATGGAGAGGATGAATTAAATATTTCAATGGATAAGAGTGGTAAGGATTTAAGGTTGGTTCATAATTCCTCACCCCCTACTTCTTTTTCAGCCACATCCATTGGGGATGAAAATTGGGTGAAAGGTTTTTTTCTAATGGTGCCACATGAGGGGTATGTAACTCCTACCTCTCATTTTGAGGATGACATGAATAGAGCACCTCATTATTTAAATTTGCAGCAGAATGTTTTTTTTCCTTGTGATGATACATATCTTCATGGACACACTTATGATGTTCACTTGAGTCACTTGAAGACTCATGATCTTCCTTGCTCCTTGCTTATTTCAATTGATGTTGGAGGAACTTTATTAACTATGTGTATGAAAGAATACAGGGCTGATTGTTTTGATGCATCTTACATATTTTTGGAGCGGCATTATAGGACATGGGATACTCACCTATGTCATTGGATCAGATTTGATTGTTCACTCGATGCTTGTATGCACTT
Organism: Larix kaempferi; assembly: GCA_027924585.1. Taxonomy (NCBI): domain Eukaryota; kingdom Viridiplantae; phylum Streptophyta; class Pinopsida; order Pinales; family Pinaceae; genus Larix; species Larix kaempferi. The sequence goes on from BSBM01000577.1 coordinate 21,391,875, forward strand.
GAAAAATGATGGTCTACTTATTTGGAGGTACACGCACTTTCATGATTCTTTGATGAATCATCTTCTCGATGTACATTTTCCTTATGTTGTTATGTACTTTGCTGAGACATATTTTGCACTCATGATGTTTGGAAGAATGCATACAAGAAAATGGTATCCAAGAATCCTCTTATCTAATGGTGTGGGTTGGAGAGCACTCTTAATTGTTGGGGTGCAATACAAGCAATGGGACCTTGGAATAATTTTTATCTCATTGGTTTCAAATTTTTTGGGAAAACAAGGAGTATGGGAGATGGATTTCCCAATTAATAAATTGATTTTTATCAGAGTAGTGCATCAGCAAGCATGGTGGTTCCTCTCTAAAATATTCATGGAAACTCAAAGACTCAAGCTTGGGCAATTTAATGGCAACTTCAAAGAATTATACAGGAAGCAGGTTCTTCAACACCCATGTTTGAAATTGCTTGAGGACAAGCAATATTGGGAAGGGAGGATTTGTCATGTCCCAAATTTTTAATTGGCTCACAATGGCCTAATCGCATTGGCTATATTCATTAGATTTTGTAAAATTGAGGTTAAAGGTCAAATAATTGCCAAGGAGGAAGATTACTAGTTTCCTAGGTTTGGGGTGGAAGCTTTGGGATTTGGAATAATGGGGATAATAAATGATGTTTGAACATTAGAGTGGCATAAATAATTAATAAAGGAGCTAAATAAATATATACAAGTGAAAATCAAAGTGGCATTTGATCATGAAGACACATGGAGGAATTGGGACCCACATATGGCTATATTTCCCCACTACACTTGGCATCATTTTCTCACCAATTCGAATTCAAGGTGAATGGTAACATACTTGGGGGAGCCCAAAAGGTATTATTCATGGCATGACTCATCCAAGGTCGAAATATAGAGGAAGAGTAACTCCCATGGAAGAGGAAGAGGCAATTTGGAGCCAGTGAGACACTTGGGCTAGATTCCCTAGTTCTATGACAACAATGATGAAGATGCTATGACACCTATGACACAAATCAGACCTGAAGGTTGACATATAACATATATGACATGTCAGGGCTAAAAATAGACTCGAAGAGGGCACTCAAGGGTGTTAGGGAAGCTAAGATGCTTCCACATGTGATTTGGTGGAAGTGGGAGACTAGGAATTGTTGTACAAGTGGCGTTCTTTGGAATCTCTTCCCAACATGAGTTGGCATGAGTCTCTTGGAAGGAATTCGACCCATGTAGGACATTAGAACTTTATAAATGTCAATAACAAAGAATGAAACCAGCTTTTGATCATTTGTATAATTTTCAATTGCATTTGTGAAGAGGTAGAGATAGTGGATGACTAGTTGCTTGCCTTAGCCAATTTCGAGGGTGAAATATTCCCATCCAAGTTGGCAATTGGAAAGGCCATTCAGACCTTTTATTTGGAGATTTAATGGAGTATTTATTTGAAGGTGTAAGCCACAGGGTAGCTCATGGTTTCTTCTATTGCAGCTCACTCCTTCAACCATTTCCAGTTTTGATGGCATATTCTTGATCCTTGAGGGAGGGCATTTTTGGTGAGATATTGTACTCTTTGGGGGAGCTTCTAATTCCCCATTTCTTTTGTAATATGAAGTAAATACTCTTTTATTCATCTCCAAAAATTTTCATGTCGAACTTCCAAGTAGAAATGTATAAATCTCAATTTTAATGAAAGGACAGTGCCATTTCCCCACTACCTTGTTGTGGATCAATGTAATGCTAATTATTTCGAATGAATGGATGATTCTATGATGAATTTGTGATTAATGGACTACCATGGATGTATTTTACAAGTTTCATGTATTGTCCTTGAGCATTTGAAGTATTTTTACTCAGTTTAATTACATTGGGAGAAGAAATAGTGCCATTTCCCCAAGGGTCGAATTGGTGATTTTTGCAGTTGAATGGGAGAGGGTTGGAACAGATATAATAATAAATTAATGGTGCACATGAGACCTTAATAACATCCTTAATACATTCTTTACCTCTGTTCAGAAATTTGAGTGGGTTTGGAGGCATTTGGGAAGCCATTTTCTGTACTTACCCCAGGGGGATTTGAACCCCAAATTACTAGTAAAATTGCATACTTGGTCTAGAATCTTAAGAGAGTTTGAAGAGGCCTTTTGGTGGCCATATGTCATCCCTGAACATTATATTCAAGTCCTAATATCATTCACACACCTTCCTTGAATATTTGAAGGCATTTGGAGTCAATTTGAGACCTAGAGACCAATACTAGTCAAAGGGAAATCACTAGTAAAGTTACCTACATTGACCGGAATTGAAAGAGTATTTGTAGAAGTATTTTAAAGGTCCAAAGGCATTCATAAAACACATATTTATGTTCTAATATCATTCATATACCTTCTCAGAAGATTTGGGATCATTTGGGGCAAATTTGGGACCTGGAGATCAAAACTAGTCAAAGGTTGAACTAGGAAAAAAAAGTGGAAAATTGCCATTTTAATAAATTCCTAACAAGGAACATTACAATTTGTCATTTTGATGATGGCGACTACATCGGATCTGACCTCCAAACTGGTGTCCACTTTCGCCATGCTTCCCAGAACCCAGCTCCACCTTAAAACAATTCAGTGCCGGCAGCCTAGTTCAGATCTCCAAACGTCGATAGAGGAAGAGAATACAATTGCTCTTTCACCAATCTTAGAAGACAGTGAAAAATATATAGCGGAGAAGATTCCCCTAACCTCAGAAAATTCCAATTAGTTTTTTGCACTTTAATGCCCTCCTGTGTTCAGTTATTGCTGTCGCTTTTCTTTATTCTTCGGTGCTTACTGATGAATTCCTTATGTTTTCCCATGTGATGACAGCAATTTAGTTTTTAAAAATGCCCCCTAGCACTTGGGTGCTCTCTTCCCAAAAAGACCGAAACAATCTTTTCAACCACTTTAACATAATATAAAATTATAAATAAAAAATTAATATATTAATTGTGTCGTCTTTGCTTACATTTTGGTGGTGCAAACCAATTCTGCTGGCTTCAAGGTGTAGATTTCTTCACTGGCTGGCACATGTTATGACTTCTAGTGACTTTTAAATATACATTTCTTCACTGGTTTACACATATTATGAGTTGGAATTTTCTCATCGTTTATCTCCAAAATCTGGTTGAAAATAGGGAAGAATGTTTGCATTCAGGATATCAAATCTATTTATATATTTAAAAATATAGAATTGAAGCTCCTACATTGGCTTAATCATTTTCATTTTCTGACACTATGCTTTTCTGCTTCCTACCTTGGATGTGCTTGTCTTGAAGGCATAAACAAGTTATTGTTGTGGAGGATGGCTTCTTCCCAATTGCATGCAGTTACATGCTGTGTAGTTTTACATTTATGCAGAGATATCTGAAAGAGATAGCAACAGATTGCACATGTTGATAGACACTTGAGCTACCGCTTCTCCTAATTTCTCTGTTGTCTCTCCTTGCCTTGTGGCGCTTGATCGTGCAAGTTTAGTTGCTTTAAAATAGTTGTCTTAACTGCTGCTTATTTTTACAGATACAAAATTGCAGTTCCTTGGACATGTTGATAGCCATTTCACTTTGCAATTTCCCATTTCCTTCAATTGCAATGCCTTAAACAAAGCCATAGATATAACTGAGCATTGAGAATAAAATAGGTCAAAATCTGAAATTTAGTCTAAATAATTGAATACCCTAAATTCCCCAGATTGCCAATCCACTGACATCTTTCACAAAAGTAACTGTAACTAGCCTAAGGTTTGTAAATATTAGCAAGGTTGTTTAATAGTGGAGCTGCTTGCAGCAAACCATAAATCTCAATAGTTGAAACATTGGCCCTAGCAACCTTGAACCCACATTATCTTGTTGCTGCTGCACTGTCATAAGACAACAAGCCCAGCATTTATTGTGAGAATTTTGGGTTGCAGAAATTTCTAGACATGATGAATCATTGGATGGGGCACATAACCAGAAGAACAATTTCCTCCTTGTTATAGAATTTTGCACAACAATTGGATCATTAGCAATTCCCTTCCCTGGAATTTGAAATATAATTTCTAGTAGTTCTTTTGGTCAACCCACTCGCAGTGTACCAATCTTATTTCATTATGTTTTCCTTTTCAAGGATTACTTCCCTTCCTTTTACTCTTCGGTTGCATCAAAAGCTATTTCATACTTCTAGTGTAATACTTCTTGATAGCTGCAGCAGTGTACATCTGTAACAGTATGCAATCCAGGCATAATATCTCTATCTTCCTTTGGCCCTATAAGAATGTTTATCACATGGGTAAAAAGAAATGCCCTGTCATTTCTTCCTTGAAACAGAGGTTAAAAAAGTTTTGGGAAAACCCATTCAGCCTGTCTCTCTTTTGTGACAAAAGAAAAAGGAAAATTAAAAGACATGACAAATAATCTATATGTAAGAAGATATGACAAATACCAAAACCCTGTTTAGTAGTAGTATCCACAGAAAGCACATTGTTGAGGCTAACTATTTTCACAGTATGTGAAATTCTGTAAACTGTGAGCCACAATAATATGATGAACATGTGCAGTAGTGGATTCATATATTGAATAAAATTGTGCTTTTGGAAGCATGGCAATGCATTAGAATCCAATTAAAAATTTATTCCATAGCTTTATTGCAATGCATTGTTGTTTCCAGATGGCAGTGGTAACCAGCTAACTCTGCTGCAAAGATTGGGCTTGCTATTGCTAATTGGCAAATGCCACCAAATGGTAAAGCCAAACAAAAATAGTTCATAAAACTTCTGCAGAGAACAACAGAACCTTCTGGGCATGAAAGGGATGCTCATTTTATTAGTTGATGGAATCCCATATTCTATTCAAGCAATGAAGAATGACATAAAAAAAATTATAAACATACCAAAGAAAACATGGTATAGATAACACACATTAGCGGATGCTCAAATCTATTTTTATATGCAAATAACAATGAACCTTATGGAAGTGTGCGCACAGGTCAGTCAATGATTTCAAAAGTCTGATATATTTAAGGGTTGAGATCAATGTCAACATATTCTTAGAATGATGATGATAATAGTAACAACTGCTGGCATTTGGCATACCATGACCCCACCCTGTTTTTTTGGCTTTTGATCCGTTGCCTTGATTGTTCAAGTGGTTTGCTTTTTGCAATATTATCTTCATAGGAAATTAGTCACTATAATAGATACCTGCTTTACCATGTCCTGGCAAAAAACTATCTTCGAATACTTTGGCAAGAGAGGAAGCTATTAAACTATGGCCATGAGCTGGTCGCTGTCGTTTCCAACATAGTTGTTTAATTACATTTTAAATGTGGCTAGGGGTTATGGCCTCTTGCTGCTAGCATAGACATACAAAATACAAAATGTGGATTTTGGATTTTAAATGCACCTTGGTACATTAAGCTATTGAACCAATCTTCAAATCCTTTGTGTTGAGCCAATCTTCAACTGCTTTGTTTTTTATTTATGTGCTAAATAAATAGAACATCATTAACTAATAGCACCTTCAATTCTACAATAAATTCAATACAAAGCTGGGCAGGCCATAGGACCCGTCCATTTGCAACATTTTAGGTAAATGAATAGCTACGATTCAGAAATAATTTCTGCATGCTAATTCAGGCTTCAACATCTAACATAAATTGCATTGATATTGCCTACAATAAAAACAATACTCTTGGTTTGCAATTTAGCTTTCAAATATCAAATAATTAAAACATTGCAACCAACACTATAAACAACCTAAAAAGGTAACAACACCGGTGGCAGGCATCCTGTGTATATAAACCTCCTATTTCATATTCCACTGGAATTCTTTTTCCCTTCGATTCTGCAATAAACTGAATAAAAACCTTGACAGGCCATAGGCTACTCCCTTTTGCAACGTTACAAGCAAAAAAAGAACTGCAATCCACAAAGAAATTCTCCATGCTAGTTGAAACTTCAACATGTAGCATTGATTATGTAACCAGAACATTTGAATAGGAGAATAGATGCATTACCTGTTGAGCTACCTCTTTCATGTTGCAAAAAAATCAAATCTGCTCAACAAAAGAATACTTTTGCTTTGAATCAGCTTAAACTTTGATTCAACAACAGTATTTGTAACTATGGTTACATACGAATATATACGCCTAACTAGCTTAACAGTTGATGCTTAAATCATTCTTCCATGCCCATGTTTCTTGTGTGTCTTTGCACCTCTGTTTGCAGATTTTGTCTCATTCGTTTTCAGCAAATGTAGCGTTGGTTTGTTTTTATTTCCTCTACGTTGTGGCCATGCATTTAGAACATTGAAAAAAAAAAAACTCCCATAATGATTCTTGTATCAAGCAATCTTATATGGTATTTGTAGATTGGTAGTTTTTTCCCTGTTACAATAAAATATCCATTCACCTAGACATAGGCATTGAGGCCAAAATTTATTGCATCTTAGAAGCAAAAAATAACACTTTAGATTGCACAGTACCTTGATTTAGAATTTAGCTTTCATATATCAAGTAATCAAAACATTGCAATAAACTCTGAACAAGTTAAAAAGGTGGCAACATTGCTGCCAAGCATCTTGTCTATACAACCATCCTATTCCATATTCCAGTCAAATTCTTTTCCCGTTTTCTTGTTCATGCAAAATAAAGTGGTCTTTTTACACAGTTTCCTCTACTGATTTTGAAGGACAAATCACTTTAGCTCTTTCATTGGTGGATAGAAACAACCATACATTGATTTAGAATTTAGATTTCATATATCAAGTAATCAAAACATTGCAATAAACTACGAACAAGTTAAAAATATAACAACATTACTGCCAGGCATCTTGTCTATAAAAACATTCTATTCCATATTCCAATGGAATTCTTTTCCTGTTCTCTTGTTCATGCAAAATAAAGTGGTCTTTTTACATAGTTTCCTCCACTGATTTTGAAGGACAGCTCACTTTAGCTGTTTCCTCGTTGCATAGAAACAACCATTATTTCAATACATTGTTGTTGGTAGTATCCTCTGTCGGGCGATACTTTTCTATCATTTCAGGAAAAAAAGTCATTCTTTTAGTTGTGCTCTTCTATAGTTTTTTTAGCAGTTTGTAGCTTTCCTAGGCCTTTTAAACATCAAGAGCATGATCTTTCAATGCTTTTCTTTCGTAGCCATGTCCAAAGTCTAATTTTCCAACTTTGATGGTGACTTCCAAATGCAAACAATCTTGCAATAGCATGGAATGCTACTTTGTCCACTTGCATCACCTAGCTATCTAGAAATTCGAAATCCCATGTACTGCAAAATATCATTGGCACGAGAGCTGCCCCAAAATAAACTATGATATTGACATACTAAAACATATGTTTTGTGAAAATCCACAATATATGCTAGCCTGGGCTGCTAGCTATAAAACAGATGTTGCATGTCGTATTTGGTTCTTACCCTACAAAAACTTGCCACTTGTCTACAAATAGATAGATCAATTATAACTTAGAGATTGAAAACAACCATTTGCTTTGGATTTGCTACCATATGAATTTCCATAGGATTAGAAACCATGATTCGACATCTGTTTCAAATATTGAGTGTATAACTACTCTTTCAAAAGAAATGCATCTCTTTAAAATATCAATTTCCCATTTGACATCTTTATATGTTTATATGCATTATGTAATTTTTGGATGCTTCGAGTACTTATCTAGAATGATGCAAAAAATTTTCCCCAGCTTCATCTAGAAATTCATAGCTGCAATATTGAAAACAAATCACACGACAATGTGGCTTGGAATATTCTCCTTTTCATTTCATCAAACACATGCTCAATGTCTTAATCAGATTTATATACGACATAGCAGGCGATCCCTATGATATCTCTTTTTCCTAACTTCTTCTTTCTACAAGAAGTCTATTCATTCCTCCTATTGTGTAAATATGGCAATATGCAACTGACAAGTCAAGTTTGTCAATATAGTTGACATAATTCCATACATCGCTAACAACTATGCAAACTAATCTTGCCAACGATTATGCTCTCGTTTACATAATTAACACGCAAAAAACCTTCATTGTCACATTTCAACACTGAACACAATGATGCTATGCTGGAGAAAATCTCGTTCTTCGGTTGCACTTATAATATTGTCATCTACAGTCTGCCCTGCAGCTGATTCTACTATTGCATGAGTATTGAACATGTTAGGTGCATTGATTGTGTGCAAATGTTGTTCCATTTTGTTGTTTTTTTGTTCTTCATTGCATATGCAACTATATTCAAAGATTGTTAGATTATAAAATATATTCTTTGTCTAACCATAATTAACATAGTGCATTAACCAAATTCCCATTTTCCTTCTCATCTGTTGAAACATTCCTTGTTCTATGTTAATGCAAATAGTGCTCTTCACTCCAATTGCAAATGTCAAGGGATGCAAATTTGCATCTTGCAAATTTTATTGCATTCTTGATATTGGTTATTTTGACATAGGCTCTCCTTAGTGTCATTTTTAGCCAGTTTTAAATTTTACTTTTGCAAAAACCTTCTCTAACTCTCGTTGTTTTTTTCCTTGTCTGTGTCTGGAGAATACTTTTGTAGACGCCTCCTTTGCATGTTCTATTTCCATAAATATGCTAAGAGCTTTGCAGCCTTTGGGTGGCCTTTCAAAGGGCTTGGTAGTAGGCCATCGAGATCTTGAAGAAATTGACATTGCATTTCCAAAACAACATTTGCTCCGTCTAAAGGATTTTCATTTCCAAAATGGTGATTACCTATTTGATGCATTTGCTGTTGTTTTGCATTTTCGATACACATCAACAGAAATAAGAGAGGCTGTTGTGAACCATTTCCGTGTTTATCTTGCACAAATGGACCCTACTGCAATTTCTTCATTCAACTTGGAGCTTGATCCTGTGTATTTGTCTGGATTGCATGGCGTGCAAGACAAAGACCTTTATCTACAATGAATGTCCCAACCTGCTTTGCAACTAGACGCTGCAAATGTTCATGGCCTGTGGAGTGATATCTTCTGCATCAAGTGGTTTGCACATTGGCTAAATGTGCCAGTTGTTGTTTGGTCATTGTTAAGCAAAAAAAAGTACCTCCATTTCAATCCCACACTTGTTGGCTACTGTTATAACATTTTGTTCCATGATCATATACCAGTTGTTGGACACTTTGAACCGTTGCTTGCTTGCAAAACGACTATACCTCACCATTTCCCGCCTCAAGAATTTCCAAATGGAATTTTCAATAACTCTTGTTGTAACACTTTTCTCGAGATATTTCCCTATAGAGAAATTATCCTTCAATAAGGTTTTGATATCTCATCAACAATTGAAGGTCATTGTTCTGATTCGTTATTTGAATCAATTTCAAAATTGTCAAAGAGCTTTGATAGTATGAGTCTTAAGAAGACACTTGCACAAAATTTCTTCAATTGTATACAGTCTAATGACAATAGATCATTCCATTGTTTGACTACATATCTTACACCATCCATAGTACATAATGCTTGTCTTGTTTCTAGTTGGCAAACATTTGTTATGAATTTGGCAGTGCCTTTTAATATTGGCCATATAGATGGGGGTGAGTTTGCAATTCAATGGTTGTCAGAGATGTTGGAAGTGAACATTTCCATTTGGGATACACGCCTGGCCAGGATTCAAGGTCGGTATTACTCAACAAATGCCTCTATGATGAACATGTTTATCTTGCAAGTTGAAAAAAGTCAAGACCATTGTCACTTCCATCCATTGTTTCAAACAAATCACGTAGGAAGGTCCTTTGCAATGGAAAAACCCATATCAAATTGCTTTAATATTTGTCAAAGTGTGGGAGATGGCTGTTTTGATCAACAATTCCCTTATGTGCCTGCCTCAGAAAACACGCCTTCTATCAACCCTTCCAAAAAAACTCTAGAGCGAAAAGAAAGAAATCCACAAAATCATGGAAAAGGAGGAAAACAAAAAAAACAATAACAAAGCAACATGGCATATACAAACGTTCCTATACTACAATTGAAAACCACCCACATGTAGATGGAAACAACGTAGAAAACAACAACATGCAGTGATTCAAGAATTTACGGTCCACAAAAAGGTCTATGCGCTTCGCAGCATCTGAAGCTTTTAAAAAGCAAAAAGAAACACAAAAGGCCAAACAAACAACTTCCCAATACTTGAAAGCTATTTAAGATACACCTATAAATGCTTGTTGCTTATGCAAACGATTGCATTTCAAAAAAGACATCCGCCGAATCAACAAAAACACTTTCCTTGCATTGACATCTTTGCCATGGATGAATACGGCTCCTTCATTTGCATTGGACATGCACATCTAAAAATATTGCAAAAATAGTGTTTCACATTCAGAAATACCATTCTTTGCAACACCATTGAACATTCGTCGCAACAACACATTGTCAATTGTAAACATGTTGACACCATTGGAAGAGCGAATTGTCTCTCCAAGAATTTCCTTTTCACAGATTCAACAACTAGGCTATAAACGAGCTCAACTAGGACTGAATGGAACAGTCATAAATGTTCCTGCATCTCTAGACAAAGTGCAAAAGACTTTGCCAAGAAACCTTGAAGATGGCATGACAATTGGAATTATGTTAAAGCGGAAATTGGAATACAAAAATGCTTACATATCAGGAAACGTGTGCCCAAACATTGTCATGCTTGCATTAAAAATGCTTTGTAGCATGGAACTTTAAAAACAAAAAGATATTTCTATTGTGTCCGGCTGGGAGACAAAGTTTATTCAATTAGCAAAGAAAGAGTCCAACCAACTTGACCTTGCCTCTTCTGTTGACGAAGACAACAACTGTACACCATTGGAAGAAACCATTGAACCCATTCATGAAACAGAAATTGAGCCAGCAACCAAAAAAATGGTGCATGGATATGGAGAGACACATCTAATAGATGATTTGGCTAACAAGCTTGTAGATATTGCACCTTCCGAAAATTATCGACCACTAGGCATTTTCCAAGACAAGTTCTCTGAAGAGTTGAATTTCCCAACACTTTTCTATGGATGTAGCCGACCCAATGACATCTACAATCGATATCGATATCAACAAGTTGTGCAATGGGAGTTGGAACATGAAAGTACGGACTTTGAAGCACATCCTACAAACTTGTTCTTCAAAACAGTAAAAGTATTAATAGGCCAAATTTCTAGTACTGCTTGGATATCAATTTGTATAGGAGAATTGAAAGGGAAAAAAATAACAGTAAAAGATGTTAAGTCACAGACCAATCTCCAAAAAATCATCAAATCTTCAATTGCATATCGTACATTAAAAGCCATCCGTACATCTCCCAACTACTTTGACAACATGAAGAAAGATCTTTTTCGCAATGATCCGGCAACTAGGACCACCTACTTTTTTTGTGAGCTTTACAACTACTGAACATCTTTGGAAACCATTGTGCAATTCTTTGCAAGAAATTGAACAGAAGAAACTCTCCAGCCCATCAAAGTTGCCTTCGGACATTGATATTGACAACTTAATAAGAAAACACCTTGTGTTGTGTAGTCGCTATTATAGACACAGATTCAATTCGTTGAAATCTTTGATATTAAAAAATAATACACTCTTTGGAAAGGTGAATGACTACTTTTTTACAACTGAATTCCAACAAAGAGGAAATGAACATCAACATGGGCTTCTTTGGATTGAAAATGCACCAGTATATGGAAAAAATACTAACCATGAAGTAACATCTTTTGTTGATGAATATATTGCAACAGATTCTTCTTTGCTTACCGAAGAAATGGTCAAGATCCAAACTCATCAACATACAAGGACATGTAGAAAACATCACAATTCAAAATGTAGATTTCACTTCCCTATGTTTCCAATTGACAAAACAATAGTCTTGGAACCCAAAGACAATGATTTTGACAACTTGGATGAAAAAACAAGACTCCTTTACAATGCTCTTGAGTGCAAAAATATCCAAAAGACATGTCCTTTGACTCATTTCTAGAAGAATTGAATTACACCAAGGAAAATTACATTGTGCTCTTGTCTTGTTTGATTAAGCAACCAACATTGCTACTAAAAAGAGACCCTGCAGATATCTGGATAAATCCGTTTGCAATAGGGATTCCAAGCTTGTGGCAGGCTAACACCGATGCTCAATTAATTTTGGATGCATATGCTACTGTAAGATACGTAAGCTCATACATAACAAAATTAGATAGGCCTATGACAATGGCCCTAAAAAAGATAAAGGAAGAGGCTGTTTCAAAAAAATGTAGCCAGCTTGAAACAATATGAAAGCTTGGGAACACACTATTGAACATGCAACAGATGTCCATTAGACAAGCAGTTCATATTGTGCTTTCTTTACCTTTGCATTCATCATCAAGAAAAACAATTTTCATAAACACTGCACCAGATGATAAACGGATTGTTGTCTTGAAAAAACCATCTTTGTTGGAAAGAGAGGCTGATGATTCTGAAGACATTATTGGCCCATCAATCATAGACAGATACATCCAATGACCTCTTGACCTGGAGAATGTTTCTTTAGCTGAATATGCATCTTGCTTTTTCTTTGTAAATGCAAAAACAATCAAAAGAAATAGACCATGTATTATTCGATATGTCCGATATAATGAGGAGAAGGATTCCGAGAACTTTGCAAGAGAAAAGCTGTTGTTATTCATGCCTCATAGAAACCTCACCAACTTTTTGACTCAGTCAGTGCAAGCATGGACAAAAGCATATGCAAAAAACAAATTGCAAGTTGCCATTGCCAAGGAAAATTTCTCTGTCAAGCCAACAACAAAATGGGGTAACATTGACAATGCAACAGAAACTGTTGAGAAAGAATTTGAAATGGCAAAGACTTTGGAAAAAGAGACCAAGTCTTTCAATCATTCAACTAATTTTGAACAATATGATATCCCTGACGACATTCTGCATAGAAAAAAAAACCCATGGCAACGGAAATGAAAATGTCAAATGTAAATACAAAACCATTTGTCCCTGACATAGATACCTATATTGAAACACGAAGAGAACTAAACATTGAACAACAATCTATAGTCAAAGAAATTATATCTAAAAAACAAAAACCCTGCAAAGCCACTATATATGTTTTTGATAGGAAATGCTGGCACAGGAAAAACACATACTACAAAGGCTATTTATGACGCCCTTGTACTCTTCTATGACAAGGACCTTGTCAGTGCCCCGCTAAAAAGAAAAGGCCTAATTTCTGCATTGACTGGAAAAGCTGCATATCATGTTGATGGTGTCACTGTTCATTCCTCCTTCAAGCTTCCTTTGAACTCTGTGAACTTGCTCCCCTTAAGTTCAAATACTCTAGATCTCATGTCCAAACAGTTTGAACAATTGCACGTGCTTCTGCTTGATGAAGTGTCCTTGATAGGATCCCGTATGCTAGACAACATAGACAAACGCCTTCGTCAAATTATGCACACACTGCCAATACCATTTGGCAATGTTGATGTCATTTTCTGTGGCGATTGTTTCCAAGCCGAACCTATACATGATTCTTGGATCTTTGAATTTCCATCTTTCCAGCATCAGAAATTTCCTTACATTTTTTGGATTGACAATGTGAAATATTTTGAACTTAAAACAGTTGTGCGCCAAAAAAATGAAATGTTCATTGCTATTTTGAATAGAATAAGAAAAGGAAACCAAACATCTAATGATATCCAATATTTGAACACACATTGTCATAGGAAACCACCAATCGATCCATCATTCCCCTTCCTTTTTTATCGCAATAAAGATGTTGATGAACACAATTCTAGAATGTTGTCAGCTGTATAGACAGAGGCCTTTACATTTGTGGCAGAAGACACTAAAGTTGATCATGTTGAAAACAATTTTGAACATCAGAAAAAAAAAATCAACTTCCCGTCACAATTACCGTGAAAAAAACATGCTAGTTGAACTGGTTGGTGGCAACTATCTGCTCGAAGATAGCCTTGTCAATGGTGCAGAAGGTATCTTTAGGTACTATAATCAAAGAAATCCAAACATCGTCTGGATTGAATTTATTGATGCAAAGATCAGTGCAATTACACGTGCCAATATCATCAACTGTATACTGATTCTATTATCCAGAATTGGACACCAATCAAAAGAATGGTGACACAAATCTTCCTTGGCAATAAAAAAAAATTCACTCAAATACAATTTCCAATTCAATTAGCATGTGCCTGGACAATTCACAGAGCTCAAGGATTAACTCTTCAAAAGTTGGCTTTTGATCCAAAAGGTGTTACAAAACATGGGCTTGTTTACACTGCACTTTCTCGTGTAAAAGCAATTGATTTTATTTATCTTCTGAATAGCTTGGAACAGAAGAATTTCTTTGTCTCAGCAAAAGTAGTCACCAAATTGAATAGACTAGAAAAATATGCGGCTTTGCAATTTCAATTTGGCCTTAAATCAGTTACTTCTACTGGACACCTACTGATATCGTCACTTAACACTTGCAGCTTGATTTTGCACATTCAAGATTTCGCAAATGACATTGAGCTGCTAGAGTCACATATTCTTTGTTATCAGGAAACCCACATGCCAATTCCTCCCAAAAATGATACATTCACAAACCGATACAATTGTATTGCAGCCTATTCAATACATGGTGTTCTAACAGCTGTACATAAAGAGATCATTATTCTAGAAACAACAATCTATAAAGAAAACTATGTAGAAGCAATTGTTGTTGATCTCAATATTTCTAACTCCATTATTAAGCTTGTAAACATTGATAATAGACCAAATGCCATTCTCGGGCAGCTGTTCCATGCCTTGGATTCTATTTTGTCCAAAAACAACAACAATCTACCGATTGTTATTGCAGGAGACTTTAACATCAATATGTTGAAACAAGCACCACAGAAAAAAAAATTGGAGTAGTTTATGCAAACATTATCTCCCCTTGTGGAGTCCGCACACTTTCGTTCTGACGCAAGAGTCTGGGTTGCCGCCGACCATCAACCATGTCAACATTATCTCTCTGTGTGGAGTCCACACGCTTTCGTTTTGAAGCAAGAGGCCGACCATCAACCACGTCAAAGTTATTTCTTTCCGTGTGGGGTCTACAGGCGTTCCATTGTATACTCGAGTGCATGTGATCTACAACTGGAACGCATTCAAACGAAAAAAGAAATGAGTTATAGGAGAATAAGTTACATGTTTACTCAAATCATTATATAGTAGATCAAGTTACAACGAACTACGGCTCAATGATTGACCACTTTTGGACAAATCTACAGCTTGACACCCTTTCATCTACTATCTCTGATGCATACTGGTCTGACCATTTCATTGGTCTCTTGTCAATCCCCATCACTTCAACAAAATCTATTGAGTTCGCATATTCCACTTACTCACTTCATGCTATTGCAATTGTTGTAATTCCTTTCAAAGCCCATATTTTCTCAATTTTGATCTCGGTTTAAATAAAAAATGTTGCAATGGGCATGGCATCTACATTCTCTTCTACATTTCCTAGGCAATTTCATTTTGAAGCAAAAAATAGATACAAAAAAAAAACATGGAAGAAACTAGCTTTTTGCACTCAACTACAATTGAACAATACCTTGTCAATAGCCTCGATATCCCTCTTTCTACAAGTTGCAATTACGCTCATCAAAATTGTGCCTGGCAAAAAAAAACAATCTCCCTTGCCTATGCTACATGCTTTTTAAAAGTGTCATCAAACAACAAATTTCAATGTGCTTGTCAACAGTATAATTCATTCTAGCAACAATGAATTATAATCCAACATCTTCCAATGCAAACATCTTTCACTCTAACAAATATTATTCTTTATTGTCAAATGTCTTTGAACAAGCTTATGTGTTATGTCAATTTCCAATGCTTTTCATCTACATTTGTTATCATTTTCATTTGAATTTTTTTCTTGTTTGTCTTTTCTAGCAAGTAATGCAAAATATCTTTCGGCCTTTCATCAGATACACATTCTTTGGTCTGCTTTATGCCTGTGGCTTATCAAAACTACTGTTTTCTTGTCCGATATAAACCAAAAAAATTGGTACTTGTATCTGCTTCTTCCACGTGCAGATATCTTTGCAAATTCATCAAGAAGCAGCTATATTGCTTCAAACAAAGCCAAAGACAGAAAGCATATTTATACAAAGCAAACCGCCATGGCAATGATACAAACACCAAACAGTCCATTTGCTGACAGAAGTCCCCCTCCTTCAAATGATGGTATAGATACTATTTCAATCACAACTCCCTCCTTGCCTCTTACAGATGCAACAACAAGCAGTCCAAAAAGGTAATGCTCTTTCCTTTTGCATTAAATTTGTCATTTCAGCTCCCCCTCCCTACTGTCTCTTTATTTCTTTGACTGCTTTGACAATTTGTCTCGCTAGCATTGTGATGCATTTACTTCAAATTCAATTTTTGTTGCATAAGGATCTTGAACCTGCCATTTCCACTATGCAGTTCGAAATCCAAAAGTTTCTACAGACTATTGCTTTCCTTTGTTGACAATTTCATTTCATTGTCTTTGCATATTGAAACAAGCTTTAGTAGAAGCATCGTCTGTCATACAATTGTGCACTATGTCACATACACATGTTTTTGAAGGTGATATTTTGGCTGTTTATGGTCCTGCACAAAATCGAAGCCAAAACTTGCCTGCTAAGACAAAGATTTTGCACATAGATCTTGTCGACAAAGATGGTTTGATAACAATTACTGCTACAATGAATGATAATCTCATAAACTGATTTGGTAACTTTCTCTTGCCTGGAAAGAGCATACGAATAACTGGATTTGAATTAAAGAAAAAAGGCCAGTATGATCGCGGAGATGCTATAAATTCAATAGCAATATTGCCTTCCACCTGTATTGAAACAATAGAACAGGTCTGTAAATTGCGTTGTCTTCCTCTTGACATGACAATTTCATAGTTGGTGTCGTTGGACGAAACATATGTTGTTGGCATTGTTGCAATAATGGTGGTCAGTTGTCAATACATCAACAAGCAATTGGATTTCTACATCAGAGATGGTGAAACTGCAAATGACTATGCCACTGTACATTGCTCACTCCCTATCTATAAAAAATGATTACGTACATAAAGATATTGTTTAGTTCTAGTGAACTTTCTAGGAAAATAAAAGAAAAAAAATCATTTCCCTCTGTTTTTTGCACCTTAAACATACTGACATTCCCTTTTCCGGCATCTGCTTCTGTTCATCAAACATGTTTTCTTCTATCTTATTGTTTCATTTTCCCCCCTTTGCAGTTTCAAGTCAATGAAAACTATAAAACTTTCTTTCTGCGCGTTCAACAACAGCTTGCATAGGATGAACCTCCTCTTTATTGAATCAAAAACATTATCAGGCCAGGTCCAAAAGGAAGCCACCTGATGAGGACTTCCTAGGCAACATTTATTGATCCTTTGAATGATGAATTTGCAATCCAGAGTTTGCTGCCAGTAATTGAAGCAAAAACACAGGTAAGCTATCGAAAAATGGCTTTTCATATTCAATTTCAACTAGTACTATGAAAAAAGTATTTTCCTTTCTATGTTCATTCTGCATTTACAAAATTCTAGGCATAAAAAATCCAATTATACAAACATAGTTAAAGTCATTTTGCAATCCGTTTACAATCCTGATAATGAACTTCAATTTTTTCACATTTCAATTTATTTCATTCCTAGACATGGTTATGCTTTTCTTCACAAGCTTAACCAATATTGTATTTTCCTATTTGCTTCTCTTTCAGCATACACAACATTCAATTGTTATTAACTCTTGCATTCAACCAAATTTGATTGTTGTATATATTGATCTAGTCACTAGATTTCCTTGTTCAAATCGAAAAAAAAAAACATGTCCTTGCAACATGTCCAAAAATTCTTTTTCAATGCAAGTTTCATATTCCAATTAATCCCTGGCAAAGATTAAAACTAGAGGCATAGATTAATGTCACGTCTATGGCATCTCAAATAACAATTTGAAAAACACAATTCACACACTTGCACTCAATACTGCACTTTCAATTTATCTTTGCAATTTCTATTTACCCCTGCTAAATGTCACTTTTTCCCTATTTCGGATGTTCAAACCTGTAATAGATGTTTGGAAAACTCAAAATTAAAAATGCGTTTGCACCACCTTTCCAATGCAGATGTTCAGAATGCAAGCTGCCTATGATTCAAAGCACAGCCTACTATTGGTTTTGCAACCATGGCACTCGCACGACATTTGAACATATCTTACACTACAAGTTGGAAACAGATGAGGGGGTTATCGAATGCACTCTTCGAGGGATACAGCTGAAAGAATATTGCCCAGCTGTTGCAACTGTGTCATATGAACAATATTGTAAATCAGTTTCATCGACTATTTACCATCTCCGCAGATTCAATCACCAAGGAGTTTTCACTTTGGCAATGAACAACCGAGTACTCGACTTTAAAAAACTTTGAGCGAAAGGTATGTTAAACATATATCCGTTACATGCCTACACATCACTGCATATTTATGTTTTCTGTTATGCTCCCGTAACCTAATCTTTTTTATCGCCACAAAATCTGCTTCTAATTTCAATATGTACCTCTATCATGCTAACTGTACTTGCAGATAGAAAATGTGCTTCCTCCCACTTGTCACTGTCTTCTAATCATTGCCAGCTAAGTATGTCCACTTCGCTTCTTGACATTTTGAACATTTTTTCTGATTCTTTACCCGTGTAAGGCAACTGCACACAATTGCTGCAGATGCTTGGATTTTGGTGGTATCTTGTATTATGCCCTAGGAAACCAATTATGGAAATAAATGTAGCAATGCCACATATCTGTCTTTCGCAATGTTTTTTTGCAATTCAAAAAAAAAAATCACAGATTTCATGCATTCTGGCCTTGCATTTTCCATAGTACATCATATTCGCCACCTGTTTGAAACATATATCCCATGTTAACTGGTATAGACTGGAAATGAAGAACAAACTCGATAGTCCCTTGCAGAAATGAATCCTTTGTATTTGGCTGCAAATGTTCATCTCCTGCATCGAGGAACACATCCAACTCCTGCATTATACTTATGTAGCTACTATTCTTGTTTGCTTATTATCAGTCTTTACAGTCATTGCAATTACTCTTCAGCTTTAACTTTTCTGTGACTTGTTTTGTTTCAATTGTCCCTTGCTTTTGATCATAATATTTTCCTTTTTCCCAATGTGCAAGAAGAAAACTACAGCACCCTTGCAAGTACATTGACCATGATGCTTTCAGCTGAAATTTTGCAAAGCAAATATCAAGACTTGAAAAAATCCTTATGCATATTGACACGGGCTTCCATACAAAAAAAAAAAACTTTAATTTTTTTTATGTTTTTTGATATAATCATGGTCTTACCAACTGAACATGGATAGATGCACATGCTTCTAGTTCTTTGACTAGTTTTTTATCCCTTGAATTTAAAAAAAAACAGTCCTCGATGCACAGTACCAAATTTTGTTTAACAATTCCTTCTGATATGACCTTACAGTCAGAATGGTCAACTGCTACAGTTTTGTACTGATGCATACAACACCTCTCCATGCATCCTATATGTTGCCAAACACTGTTGTCATGATTTTGATGGAAACATATAAATACATATTTAGGAAAAAAAACTACATTTGGATACTTCTAGAGGCATACATAGTCAAGTGCGGATTTTGGAGATCTTTTTTGTGCCTGGCAATGTATATATGCAGTTGATTGTTTGTACGTTGTATATATAAATACATATATATAAGCCAAAAACATGTATGCTGCAAGTGATATGTTTTGTGTTCTGATATTTTGCCTGATGTTGTCTCAATAATATTTAATGTTGTTATAATTTCATATTTCCTTGGATGATGTTTTATATACTACTTCAATGTGTTGAATGGCGTGTACACAGGGTTCAAACTATGCATTCGTGCCATTGATAGAGTGTTTTGATGTTGTTTGTATATGTCCAGTATCAATTTTGATGTTTTCTTAGCTTTGCGATATAGTGTTCTTTTCGTACTCTGCTTAATTCAAAAAATGCGGAGATTGATTGAAACTTGAACTCTGTGTTTTCACTTTCCGTTTGAACATAATAATTGCAATGATTATTAAAAAAAAAGAGCGTTTCCATAGGGTTTCTCCCTTTCTTTCCAATAGTGCTCCACAAAGAGATATATATGTCCATACACAGATATAGATGGGTGCATGAATAAGAAATGTATACATGCAGAGCAGATGGTTGCGTGTAGAAATACTCCACACACAGATTAATACAAGTCACGAGTTCTTGGAAAAACGAAGGTTAATACTACAGAGCTTGTAAATTGGCTTTTTCATTTTAATTTTCTGGTGTTTTGCTTCTCTACTTGCTACCCTGGCTATGCTTGTCTTCAAGGTGTAAACAAGTTATTCTTGTGGTGAATGGCTTCTTCCCAATTGCATCCATTTAGATGTTGTATAGTTTCCCATTTCTACAGAGATATCTGAGAAAATGACACCAGATTGGCCATGTTGATAGACGGTTGATCTTTCAATTTTGTTTTTTTTCTTTTCTTTTTAAAATGCAGGGATGCCCTGCTAAGGTGTTTTTTTTTTCTGTTGCGAGCTTATATGCTTTTTTCCCGTGCTTAAGTTATGTTTCTAAATTTATTTTGTTGAATTTGATTAACATGGTGGGAAAGGTGGACAAATTGACCCAATTATTAGTTTGATATGAAAACACTCATCCACTCTGGCTGATTGTACCTGCATTGTCAAGTATACCATCATTCTATGAACAATGATTGGGCGATGTATCCTCTACCTATTGTTTCCAAATCAGCTCCAACATTGTTTTCTAGATTCTTCCTTGTTTTGATTTTCATATATTTTAATGTTAAAGATATCTCATTTTTTGTAAAGCAAATGTGAAAAGTTTATAGCTTATTAAACATTAATAAAAAAATTTACACATATACAAAAAAGGTTTTAGATATATATTCACCAAAATTTTCTAACTCATGGAAAGCTTCCACTTTCACTTCATGTGTGATTCTGAACAATAAAACTGCATATTTATATTTCAATCTCCAACAATTGACCTTTTCTGCTAGCCCACATCGGTTCATGATACCACTATGTTATCTTGCAATATTTTGCTATCTTGTGTTTCTTCTATCTGCATTTAAATTCTGCTGTTATGTTTTTAGTGTTTAAAACATCCATCTTGGAATACATCAAATATGCCATCATTTTAGACTGTTTGTTAAATATATTTTTTATATTTTGGTATTTTATTTGTTGTTTGTTATTTTATTTTTCCTCATGTTGTTTCTTCTATTTGCATTTAAATTCTGCTGTTATTTTTTTAGTGTTTGAAAGATCCATCTGGCAATGCATCGAATATCGCATCATTTTAGATTTCAAGAATCATAATATCAGCATCTTGAATTTTGATTCATCAACATCTTCATTAATCTGCACATTTCAGCAACACAATAATGTACTAAACATTGGCCAACTCAAACTGTGGACTGGGTTGTGTTTCTGGGTTGGTATAAAAATACATTGTATGTTTCTATTTTGGTTTCTATTTTTTTATTAATCTGGCTATTTCATGAGCACAACATTTGGCCTGGACTTTTCCCTTCCATCTCTGCATGCACTTGAGCTAAAGGCTGAGTTGCATTGCTGGTTTTATTTAAAAAATTTCTCTCACATTTACAATAGTTTGTTGCTTATTTAAAAATATTGATGCTTCCTTTCATAAAACTCCTTTTACCTCGACACCTATAATAAGCATATTCTGCTAAAATACCTTCGTCACTTTTCTTCTTTGCACATAGGCTTTTATATATATGGCAATTGCCATAGATTTGTATGGCTATAATATGACTTAATGTTCAACCAACTGGTTCCTCTTTTTGAAATAGAATTTCTCTTCTTCGTTTCAGCCTAGTGGTATTCATTTTCTGTCTTTTGCATTATACTTCATAATGTACAAAATTACAGAGTAAAAAAAAAGGGATTCATTCTACTTATGTTTCATTCATGTTTCTTGCAAAATTAAAGAATTTATACTGATCCTAGGCTGCTAAGGTTTGAAGTTGGAACTCAAACCTAGGCATCCTTTTCAACTGCACCGTCAGGGACATTGCCACCTCATGGCTCTTGTTATATTTACTTTTCAAATTTATTTTTTTTTTTTTTTCTAATAATATCCTTTTCTAATAACTATGTTCTACTATCCTATTTTCATTACAGGTGGCACAAGATTATCACTTGGAAGATTTACATAGGAGTCGACGATTTCATGAAAAGAGACAAAGCCTATGCCTCTTACCGCTAAGATTTTCGTTCAGATAATGTGATAAATTTGATGTTCAAAGAGGTCATAAATCCTTCCACGTGAAATACCTCAAACTAAATCTAGAAAATACGATATGTCTATCAAATATACATTCAAAAACCTTGTTCTTTCCCTCACACAACTCAAATCCTAAGTCTACTCAAGGGCACAGATTACAAGTGCATCTGCCAAAACATTAATATCAAGAATTTTGTAGGACAACCCTCAATCAACTCATGCTTTGAATGGGGATAGCTTGTGGGAGACCGGGCCGCCAATGATGGGATCTTTCCCAAGATATATAGACCTGCCATTGCCAGGTTTCCATGCTATCCACTTTTTAATCACTGGGAGGGCCATAATCAGACTAGCCCAAATACATGAATCACCTTTGAAGCCTCGAGTTGAAGATCGGAGCCATTGTAATGTGGATTTCCCTTTAAAATACTTATCTCTTATGATAGATCTCCATATACAATCCACTGATAGGACCCTCCACAACGATTTTGCACGGAGTGCTAGAGCGACTACAAATATGTTTTTCAGTGACCAACCCCTCAAAGCCTTTGGGGAAGAGATTTTCTGCCAATTGCATAGATGGATTTTTCTTTTATCCGAGCCCGACCAAATGAAATTGGTGATTTTTCTTTTAATAACAATGAGAATAGACTTTGGAATATTGCAGAGGGATATCCAGTATACCGCCAGGTTTTGAAGGACAGATTTATCTAGGGTGACCCGTGTGGAGCTCTTGGCCCTGTGGATGACCTTGTTTTTTGCTAAAAAGAAAGACATTCTGCTTCGGTTCTTGTTCGGCGACTCCCGAGCGGTTACTGATTGGGCCTCTGGGCGTGGATCCCTCCACTCACTGGCACTCTCTCCTTGGAAGGACATGATCTGTTTACTGCTAAAAGAATTTCCTCTCCTATCCATTGAGCATAATTCTCGGGACTACAATGATCAAGCTGATGGATTATCCAAGTTAGCTCTTTTGGCGGTGGATTGTTGTATCCACTATGAATTTTGGTCCATCTCCGGGCTTCACTCTTGTGGCAGTCTGCCTCTTCCAGCCTCCTCGTGCTGGTGAATGGGTCGTGGTTTTTTGGGACCTCATGTCCTTCTTTTTGCGGTTGTTCCTTCTTATTACTTTTTGTCTCATACTACTTTTTTAGTTATGTATCTTCTCGGCCTGTCTGGTGACCCCCTGATGTTACTTTCTGCCTGGTGGTGTGGACTTTTTCGTGATTGTATGGCTGATATGGCAACACTCGTCTCACTGTTCTGGATTAGATAGACATGGTTGAGTTGTAACTTCCTCTTGGGAGTTTTCCTGGCTGGAATGCTACTCAAATTTTCTTATATATTGTCAATAAATATATAACTATTTTTCAGTGTGAAAAAAACTCATGCTTTGAATACTTGCCCAGATACCCTTCAATCCATGGTAAGATATAGAATCGTATGGACATATCTTCTCAATAATTGATACCTAGTATTAAACTTTCCACCTGTCCATACCTCATAAAATTGCGGTGATTCAGGTAGGCTGACATATTGAATAAACTTAAGGCTCGATTAGACTCTCTTATCTCGGTTTTTGTGTGCATTTACTCCTTTTTTTTTAAAACATATAAATAAACGAAACCAAAGACCCTACCATGCCATAACATTCTTGCTTTTGCATTTAGTTTATCAACGTCATTTGTTAACAATTGCTTTGTTGAATCCTGCCATTTCCATATTTCCATTTTTAGATAACTATTTCATATAATTCAATAAATAATTGTTCAATATATTTAATTACCAAGCTATTCATTCCTTTATTTATTCCTTTATTTTATATATATTTCATATAATAGCAGTTAGAGGACATCTATTCCCTGGATATCTATGCCCTACCTGCCTAAGATAGAGGCATACCTACTAAAGATGGATAGGTTGTACAAAGAAATCAATCTGGGCAAATGAGCAACCATGTTCCTCCGCATATAGGTGTACACCACAATGAGAAACCATGTTCCTCCGCATATAGGTGTACACCACAATAAGTATTACCACAATGAAAATTAAAACCTAATAATCCAATGTGTTTTCTGCAGCTAAAACATCGCACAGGCTTAGACGCCCCTGCATAAGTCTGATCACCAGCAGGTTCGACCTTGGCAGTTCAATCATCGACAACCTGTAAGCTATCTTAACTAATATTGACAACTCTTCAACTAATTAAATAACTGATTTCTCGTTGAGAGCTTCGGGAATGGTCCATAACTCCCTCAAAGGTTCTCTATCTTGATCTGTGGAACAATTGACACATAGCCACTAGAAGCTTGATGGAAGCTGGGCTATAAAGACTTCTGTTTGGTCCCCAAACTCGCTAACTCAATCCCCTTCAGTTTTAGACCATCAAGAAAGAGAAAGCAGAGCTTGGAAGTGCCGTACAGGAAGCTAAACACTGTGGAACATGGAAATCTTCTACAGCAACTCAAGTAGCATCAATGGCTGGAGGTATTATCTATTTGGTATTCATATTTCGATTATGTATCAAAGTTTTATTCCGCATTTTCAGAATCAGAAATTTTTGCTTACAATTGGTATCAGAGCATAATTTTATCTCTGCCTTGATGTTTGGATTGCTCATGCATTATACTGTTTAAACTCGGAGTGGCTGTATATTTCCTATTTGACTGAATGCGCCCAGAATATTTTTATATCACCAAATCTCTAAAAGATAAGACACAAACTCTTAATTTATTGATTTTATTAGACTGGATTTGTGTGTGCGTTTCTTTTGTGGATTTGCTTGAGTAATGAGGAGCGGTCCTCATAAAGATCGACTCTTTTGTTGGTAACGTTGTATTCATTAATTCCTTAACTTGTAACAAGACAAATATCACCTTGGTTTTCCATGTTGAGTACATTGGCCATTACACGATCAGATTTCTGGTTTTGGAGGGGACCTAGTCTGTCCAGTCGTTTTCGTCATAGTGCAAGTCTTACCTTTTAAAGCTAACAGAAGCCGGTACTACAAAGCACGCCACTGTGCAACAACCCCAAGTAGACGCTAATGTTGCTGCAATGCCTGAAGCTTCTTTTAACCGCAATATTTATCTTATCCTGTCTAAATTTATCTTTTGTTGTCCCCTCTTTGGCGCTTCATGTGGGTTTTAACTTGGTGTTTGGTGCGACTGCTTGAGAGGGTGCCGCTGCTGTTTGAGAGAGGACCACTATTTTGATCTTGTTCTTTATGTGAGAACTGTCCTGACTGCCAGTCGTGAACCTTGTCTAGGTCTGATCCTGCCTACTGTGAGTTTGTTGAGGCCTACCATGAATCTGGTAAGGTTTATTGAGCCTTCCTTAAGCCTGTTGAGGTCTGCACACCTACCGTGAGCTCACCTGTGGTAGCCATGACCCTGTTGGGATTTTGTTGAGCTGGCCGTGACCTAATTTGGGTGCCATGAGTCCTATTAAGGACATCTTGTGAAGGCCGCAACATGTTGAAGGTTATTTGACTGAACCGTGGGCCATCGGTGGAGATCACAACCCTTTTGAATTGTTTTATAGTCAGCCTATTGTCTATTGTGGAGGCCGCCATCTTCTTAGGGTTGTTTATGAAGTTTGCAAACTTACTTTGAAGTCATATCTACTGTGTCGTGACTTTGTTGGGGTTAGATCTATGTGCTGAGATTTAGTTGTGATCAGATCTATTGTACTAAGTCTTGCTTGTGGCTGTATTTGACTATTGATGACCAATGCTGCATATAAATGGGTTTTGGGGCGTACCGATTCCTTAAATTTCAGTATTTCTTTTCCTGTAACCAGAGTAGCTGCTATGGGGAAACTATTGAGATGGCTTCATATATTTTGATAGATTTAATCGCATCTCTTACATTTCTTGTTAGTATCAAGTTAATTTTATACATAAAAGTAATAATGTCTAGTGATCTATATAATTTTAATTGATTAGAGAATAGCCACAACATCTCTAATTAAATAATATTATATATCATGTTTGATTAAGATCACGTAAAGAATATTTAGACATTAATTGTAATTAATTATACTAAATATGATAAATTTTATCCCACATGAGTTTTTATTATATTTATATAATTAATTAGGATAAAATATTAAATTATTCATAACTTACCCACAGAAATTATGAATTAATAGTTTTATCATGAAGTTAAATTTTATTATAAAGAATATTTGAATCTGTTTGAATTAAAAATTTAGCCCACAGGCAATTTTTATGTCATTAGATTCAATCTTAAAGCATGAATTTACATTGGTAAAACATGAAATTTTATTTGGTCTCAATTTTAATGTAAGCATGTGATCTTTATTTTTATGCAGTTGTACAACCTTCAAATTTCTCTGAAATTCGTTTTGATATCCCTGAACTTAAGGGAGATAACTATAAAGTCTGGAAGGAGAGAATTCTCCTTCATTTGGGATGGATGGACATAGATTATGCTATTAGGAAAAATGAACCACCAGCACTCACTGATACCAGCACTGCAGCGGACATCACGCTTTATGAACGATGGGAACGATCTAATCGTCTTAGCATGATGTTCATTAAGACTAAAATTTCAACTGGTATTCGTGGTTCCGTTGATTAGCATGAAAAGGTCCGAGACTTGCTGAAGGCCATTGATGATCAATTCGTCACTTCAGACAAGGCACTAGCAAGCACCCTAATCATGAAGTTCTCATCCCTAAGACTCACCAGTGTGAAAGGTGTGCGCGAGCACATCATGTAGATGAGGAAACTCGAGGTTGAAATATCGGAGTCTTTCCTGGTGCACTACATCTTGAACACCCTTCCGCACCAATATGGACCTTTCAAAATCTCATACAACACACATAAGGATAAATGGTCAATTAATGAACTTATGACCATGTGTGTTCAAGAGGAAGAAAGACTGGTAATGGAACTGGGAGAAAGTGCAATGCTAGCAATGCATAGGAAGGGCAAATCTCAAGCCAATAAGAAAGGGAAAGGTAAAGTACCTCTCCAAGCTAATATTAAGAAGGATTCCAAGTGTTTCTTCTGTAAAAAGAAGGGATGCATGAAGAAGGAATGCGAAATTTTTTAGAAATGGCTTGCGGACAAAGGTAATGCAATCTCTTTTGTTTGTTATGAATCTAATATGGTAAATGTCAATATCAACACTTGGTGGATTGATTCTGGATCAACAATTCACATTTCGAATTCCTTGTAGGGTTTGCAAAGCCTAAGGAAACCAGTGGGAAGTGAGCAAAGCATCTTATCAGGAAACAAGATGGGTTCACATGTGGAAGCTATAGGAACATGTTGTTTAACTTTAAGTAGTGGTTTTGTTTTAGAATTAGAAAAGACCTTTTATGTTCCAAGTTTTTCTAGAAACTTGATTTCAGTTTCAAGGCTTGTACCTTTTGGATATTCCTTCAACTTTTCAAAAATATCTCTCAGTTTATTTTATAAATCTGATTGTGTTGGGAATGGTATTTTGTCTGATGGTCTTTACTGCATTAATTTACAAAACAATGTCACTTATGATTCAATGCATGTTAACACTGGCACTAAAAGATGTGTTATTAATGATGATTCCTCTAAATTATGGCACCGGAGACTAGGTCATATCTCCATAGAAAGAATTAAAAGATTGGTAAATGAAGGGATACTTAATACTCTGGATTTTACTGATTTTGAGACTTGTGTGGATTGCATAAAAGGAAAGCAGACCAACAAGTCAAAGAAAGGTGCCAATAGGAGTTCAGACATATTAGAGATCATACATACTGATATATGTAGTTCAGACATGGACTCACATGGTCATAGATACTTCATTTCTTTTATAGATGATTACTCACGATATATGTATCTCTACATGCTTCATAATAAGAACGAAGCATTAGATGCCTTTAAGATCTTTAAGGATGAAGTAGAGAAACAATACGGCAAGCAAATTAAGATCGTGAGATCAGATAGAGGTGGAGAATATTATGGTAGATACACAGAAGATGGACAAGCACCTGGGCCATTCACAAAATTTCTTCAAGAGAATGGGATTGTTGCCCAATACACCATGCCTAATTCACCCGACCAGAATGGTGTAGGAGAAAGAAGAAACTGAACTTTATTGGACATGGTGCAGAGTATGCTTAGTAGCTCCAATCTTCCTAAATCCTTGTGGACTGAAGCACTTAAGACACCAGTGTATATATTAAACTGATTTCCAACCAAGGACATTCCTAAAATGCCATTTGAATTATTGAAAGGTTGGAAACCGAGTTTGCGACATATGCGCGTTTGGGGATGCCCGTCTGAAGTGAGAATATATAATCCACAAGAAAAGAAGCTGGACCCAAGGACCATTAGTGGGTATTTCATTGGATATGCTGAAAGGTCTAAAGGTTACAGATTTTACTGTCCATCTCACGGCACTAGGATTGTTGAATCAAGAAATGCAAAATTTCTTGAAAATGACTTGATCAGTGGGAGCGATCTAATTAGGAACATACTTTCCGAGAAGGATCATTCAGAATCTCAACCTTCCACCTCAAGTGATATATTGGTTATTGTTCACAGCACCCCTCAAGTACAAACTAGTGTTGAACAACCAATTGTTGAAGTTCACAAGCTGCTGACGGCATTCTAGTAGATCAAGTAGTTCAAGAGTTTCCAAGAACTTTTGAATAACAAGTTGAACCACATATTTCTCAAGAAGATAGTGATACAACATTAAGAAGATCTACTAGACCAAGGAGATCAGCAATTCCTGATGATTATGTTGTGTATCTGCAAGAATCTCACTATAACTTTGGAGCCGAAAATGATCCCGAGTCCTTTTCACAAGCCATGAATTGCAAAGAATCAGAATTATGGTAGGATGCCATGAAGGAAGAGATGAATTCTATGAAGAGTAACGAAGTCTGGGATCTTGTTGAGTTGTCTAATGGTGTAAAATCCATTGGATGTAAATGGGTCTTTAAGACAAAGAAAGACTCATTGGGCAACATTGAGAGATACAAGGCTAGACTTGTTGCTAAAGGATTCACTCAGAAAGAAGGAATCGACTACACGGAGACTTTCTCTCCTATATCTAAGAAAGATTCCTTGCGCGTTATTATGGCATTAGTAGCCCATTTCGACTTGGAGTTGCATCAAATAGATGTGAAAACGACTTTTCTAAATGGAGATCTAGAGGAGGAGGTTTACATGAAACAACATGAAGGATTCCCCTCTAGTGATGGTGAGCAATTGGTTTGCAAGCTCAAGAAATCCTTATACGGTTTAAAACAAGCATCCCGCCAATGGTATTCGAAATTCCATAATGTAATTTCTTCTTTTGGTTTTGTAGAAAACATTATGGATCAATGTATATACCTGATAGTTAGTGGGAGTAAAATTTGTTTTCTTGTTTTATATGTGGATGACATTCTGCTAGCAACCAATGATAAGGGTTTGCTGCATGAGGTGAAACAATTTCTCTCTCAAAATTTCGATATGAAGGATATGGGTGAGGCATCTTATGTCATTGGCATTAAGATCCATAGAGACAGATTTCGAGGCATCTTGGGTCTATCTCGGGAAACCTATATTAATAAAATTTTAGAGAGATTTCGGATGAAGGATTGTTCACCAAGTATAGCTCCCATTGTGAAGGGTGATAGGTTCAATTTGAATCAATGCCCGAAGAACGACCTTGAAAGGGAACAAATGAAGAACATTTCATATGCTTCTGCTGTCGGAATCCTAATGTATGTTCAGGTCTGCACAAGACCTGACATTGCATTTGTTGTGGGAATGTTGGGACGATATCAGAGTAATCCAGGTATAGACCACTGGAGAGATGCAAAGAAAGTAATGAGGTATCTTCAAGGAACTAAAGACTACATGCTTATGTATAGACAGACGGACAATTTGGAAGTAATTGGCTACTCAGATTCTGACTTTGCTAGATGTGTTGATTCACACAAATCAACATCAGGATACATTTTTATGATGGCCGGTGGAGCTGTATCATAGAGGAGTGCCAAGCAGACCTTGATTGCCACTTCCACTATGGAAGCTGAGTTCGTCTCCTGTTTTGAGGCTACTTTACATGGTGTATGGCTTAAGAGTTTCATTTCTGGGCTTAGAATTATGGATTCTATCTCTAAGCCATTGAGAATGTATTGCGACAATTCAGCTGCTATTTTTATGGCTAAAAACAACAAAAGTGGGAGTCGAAATAAACACATCGACATTAAATATTTAGCCATAAGGGAACGTGTCAAAGAAAAGAAAGTGGTCATTGAGCACGTCAACACTGAGTTTATGATCGCTGATCCTTTGACTAAGGGCATGCCACCGTTTAAATTCAAGGATCATGTAATGAATATGGGATTTGGTTCCATTATGTAGTTTCTCATTGTATGGACAATGTTATTTTTAATGAAATTCTTAATTACTGTGTTGTTTTTTCTCATATATATGTGCACCTTAATTTAATTTGAGAAAATTTATCTATGAGGACCAAGAATAAACATAAGGTTTATTTATTAAGAAATTGTTGCCACATAAATTAAAATAGCAATAAATACATAGTAATACATGGAAGGTAATACTTGTCATAAGAGGACTTATCGCCATGATTCTTGTATCTATTACTTAATACAGATTGTCAATAGGTTTTAAGATGAGACATTAAGTTTGGAAGTATGGACCAAGTGGGAGAATGTAAGCTCTCTTAACTAATATTGACAACTCTTCAACTAATTAAATAACTGATTTCTCGTTGAGAGCTTCGGGAATGGTCCATAACTCCCTCAACGGTTCTCTATCTTGATTTGTGGAACAATTGACACATAGCCAATAAAAGCTTGATGGAAGCTAGGCTATAAAGACTTCTGTTTGGTCCCCAAACTCGCTAACTCAATCCCTTTCAGTTTTACACCATCAAGAAAGAAAAAGCAGAGCTTGGAAGTGTCGTACATGAAGCTAAACGTTGTGGAACAGGGAAATCTTCTACAGCAACTCAAGTAGCATCAATGGCTGGAGGTATGATCTATTTGGTATTCATATTTCGATTCTGTATCAAAGTTTTATTCCGCATTTTCAGAATCAGAAATTTTTGCTCACACAACCGACATTGCGGGCGTTGCTTTAATTTTAAGTTTGAGAAGATGGTATTTATAATATTTTGAGTACATATTCTCCGTTGAGGAGCTTCCAAAAAAATGCACAGTTGAGGCTCTGAATCCATCTTTACTAGATTCTTCAACACTCCTTTGACATGTGTAACTCGACTCTACACGCGCAAGTTAACTATCCGCCTCTGCAATACCTAATGCAAAAAAATGCTTATATATACACAGTATGGCTGCTTCGAATGAACAATATTGAACATCGAAGCAAGCATACGGTTGAGAATTAATTGAACTATTGAATTTATTTAAAAACATGTGACATTATCCTAATTTCAGGATCACTTTTGATATAATTCTCCAATTCGCTAACTCAAAGTAAAGTCTAAGTTGCATTTTTTTTAGGAATTTTTTTTTAAAACAGAGTAATACATGTGCAACAAATACTCTCGAAAGAGAACACAGCGAAGGCCTCAACCCAAGTTTAAATACAAAAAGCCATACAGAGCATCCAGGGTCATATTTGCAAATTTTGTTTTTTCTTTGTAGGAAATTTTTGGATATTGAAATTGACCATGTTTGCTGTTCTCTCCCCATTGACATTGATCACATTTACTGTTCGATCCCAATAGCCTACTTTTGGTGTTGAGCATCCAACGAGCTTTGGGTTTTTACTGTGTCTACTTTTTTGGGTTTTTATTCGCCTATAGGCGACTGGCCTTGTAATACCTGATTAGTGACGGACAACCCATATTTCATTTCAAGGAGATATTCCATGAGTAGATTCGTGAGACACATTAATTGGAGGGCTCTGATTGAATTGGTGTTTGGAGGTCATTTTTCTAATCAAGCGTTACATGGATTAGCTTAATAACTTGGAATCGGTTGGCTGACATTTGGGATCCACTAAGTCTCTTTCCATGTGGGGGATGATGGAGGAGGAGAGCTTGATAGTGGCGGGGGTTCACTGAAGCATCCTTAATAGTGAATCGTTTAGATTATCAACTGGTTAATCCAAACGAGACGAGCTCATGGATGGTGTGTCTCAATGGCTCGGAGAATGGAGAATCGTGATCGCTTGGAGGTATCTAGTGCACATTATTCATGGAAATAGCACCAACTGCTAGATTAATTATTCATTGCAATTGATCCAGCTCATGGATGGCACGAATCAATCCTTTGGAGAATGGAGAATTGTGATCGCTTGGAGGCATCGACTGCACATTATTCAAGGAAATAGCACAATCAAAGAGAGTGGTTTCACTGATCGTTATGCTTGAATTTCATTCAGCAATTGGCATGCATGGTGTAGACCATGTTCAAATCCTGGCCCCGTTGACAGTATTGAAGTATACCATGAGAATTTTTGGACATCTATCAAGCATTCTGTGCATAAGGGGGTTTGCTTACCGTTGTTTCATCTTTGGGGGTGTGATAAGCATGATGTTCTTCCTGTAGGTGTTATTTTGATCACTTGAAGCAAACTCAGGAAATTTTTTGAGCCAGCGTGTGGTAAAAACATGGTAGAAAATATTAAAATCTTGTAGCAGAATCTAGTCCGGTTCCTGTTCTTTATTTCAGAAAATATCAGTTTCATACCAACCATGGTTGTACACAGAGGATGTTGATGCTGACGAAGAGTGCCCTCAGTTTCCTGAATATGTCTATCCTCCATTTCCTCCTCAATCTGAGATGGGTACTTCAACTGGCACTGGATATGGGGTTAGTAAAACGTTTCCCAACCATGCCATGTAGGTCGTTAAGTAAAGAGAGAACAGGCATCCCGGTAAATGCTTCTTTCCGAAAAGAGGAAAGGAGACTCTTATACTTATGGAGGAAAAGACATACCAGACCTATCAATATGGGAAATTCACGAGTGGAAAGGTTGTGTGTTATGATAGAGATAAATAAGTTTCCCATCGTTCCTACCAGAAGAGTGGATGATTATTTTTTTCACGCGGAGTTTATGCCATATATTTTCTTGGTTATGGATACTTTAACAAAACCATTCCACTTGATGCATCTAAGATATGGGCTAAGAAAGTAAATGACTCGTGCCTAGATTTATTCACTTAAGATTTTTGTGTCAATATGTGGGGGTTCGTTATGACAACGACCTTAAAACTCGTTTTCATGGGCATTAAAGAGTGTGTAACTATTGGATAAATAATCTAAAGGTGAAACTCTTCCTGTAGCAGCTCGACAACAAAGCAAGGCCATTTCAGCAGTGAATAAAGGGTGTTATTATTTGACATGGGCATTAGGATGAAACCCTACTTGTTAAGGGAAATCGGTTTCACAGAGTGTTCTAAGGAATTTATTATATGGATTTATAGCATTTTACAACCTGAAATATGTCCCAGAAGTAAATCCTTTCCTCATATCCAGACTTAACACGGTAATTAAAGCGACCAATGGGAGGCTCAATTGGTGAAATATTCAAATGGCAGCCCTCAATGTGGAGGTTTTGTTGTATGGCCGATTAATAGAGTCATATATTTTAATTCAGAAACATTGCTCTCTGTTGAAAGCAATTTCAACAATAATCAATCTGAAACTTCTTTGAAAGTATTAAGAGAAAATCACAATGTCAAGTTTGTGGGAGAGAAAGTTAATTTGATATGTCAATTTTTTTTAAAGCCACATTATGTTGCTAGGGAATAGTGTCAACTGTTTTTGAGGGAAACATTGTACAATTCAAGCCATTATATGTTGGTGAGTTTGGTATTTTAGTTCATAAAGTATTTTGCAATTGCAAGGATTGTGGTGTATTTGAAGGCTCTCTTCTAATATGGCCCACAAACAATTTGCTTGACCTCAATGATGTTCCTTTGGATGTTTTACTAAAAAAGAACACAAACGAAGACATGGTCAACATTTGGAATATTTTTGAATAATGTCCTTTACAGATGGTCCTTCCAGGTGCTCCCCATTGTATATATACAGATGTTAAAGGTAGTGGAACAAGGCCATGCAATTCCATAAAGCGGCAAGTTGGAACTAAAATTTCTGAAAGAATTTCAAGCTCGGTACCTTACAGGCTTGGAATTGATTAGGGTGCATTCCTTTAAAAAATTGTCACTGAACATTGTTGCTAAAATCTTTGTATCTCAAAAATTCCACTTCAATCTATAGTTGAATGTGTGAGTAAATTTCATAGTATGAATGGAAATTCAAGAAGATAGTATGTTATAAATTCTATGGGATCAAATGCTCCTGTGGCCAAAGAAGGAGCTGACAGAAAAATAATCATGTTTAAAATGAGATAAAACAAAATAGACGTTTGTCAAAATGCATGGTATAAATTCCATGGGATAAAAATGAGCACTTTCTACAATTATAAAAGCATGTTCTTGAATGGTGATGTGAGAGTTGTGCATGGTAACAGTGGCTTGGAAGAAACTAGGGCGAACAATGTTGCACTGGTAGCTACTATTAATAAAATTGTAGAAGAGAATTCAAACAAATCTCCACATCTTACACGATTAACCAGTGAATATGGAACAAGGACAACCTTGAAATTATTTCCATCTAATATGTCCCATGGTTTGCTACAAAAAATAGCAAATGAAGAAATCGAAAGTATCGGTTTGCGTCCAATATCACAATCCTCCTTTAGCAAGGTGATGAGAGAATATTTTTGAGATGTTAAAATTTCTAAATCAAACTCCTTTGCAAGGTGTAATGATTGCATTACAATACATGATAAGATTAAGGGGACTGCTGATCTAGCTGAGGTGGAAAGGTTACGAGGACATCAGGCAGCTCATAATATTGCAAGTTGTCGCTAAGTATATTATTCTCACATATTAGCTTCACAAAAAAATCCAAATACTTTTCTGAGTATTGTTGATGACAAAATGGATAAGTCAAAGACTTCCATTCCAAGGATGGGTAAGAAGGAAAAATATTTTAGTAATGTTATGAATCTTCCCATATCATTGATTGGAATGTTGACTCATCGGAACAAGATTGGGGTTTTTTCCCATTTCAGCCTCTCATTTTTAGAGATGGGATCAAATTTCACTGTGACATCCCTGTCTAAATGCTTGAAGAGTCTTGAAAAACCAATGGTTAATAAATATGGTGATTTTCTCTACAAAAGTG
Source organism: Larix kaempferi (assembly GCA_027924585.1). Lineage (NCBI taxonomy): Eukaryota > Viridiplantae > Streptophyta > Pinopsida > Pinales > Pinaceae > Larix > Larix kaempferi. The sequence goes on from BSBM01000577.1 coordinate 21,427,456, forward strand.
GAAAATCTAAGCACTAATTGCATGATGCTCTATTGCAATCAGAATCATATGAAAAGAGTGTGACTTATAGACAAAATGTAATGCAACATGATATATTGTGTGTTGATGGTACTAATCAATGCATGCAAAATATAAAACTACCACCCATATTGTTGTTGCAAATGGATAATTTTTCAGGCAATAACAAAAACCGCTTTGTATTTGCATTTTTATCTCTTTTAACAACGAGAGTGTTCGAGATAGTTGAAGTTGGATTCCTCCCTGTCGGACACACCCATGAAGACATAGATGGAACTTATGGAAGGTTATCAATATAGCTAATGCGCAATGATATATTTTCACTCTCAGAAATTATGGATATGTATAGGACATGTGAAGATCAAAATTTCTATGTCCCTTATCTAATTGATAAAATTTACGATTTTAAGAGTTTTGTGAAACCCCACCTTTTCGATGGAAATGCCAAGATCATTGGTATCAAAAAATGACAATTTTTTAAATTTCAGCTCATAGATAACATTCCAGTCATGCAATGAAGGGCATCACTTCGAGATGAAGCTTGGTCGTTTCCTATTCATCTCTGGCATTCATTGCTAGATGGTAGCCCAGACTTGCCGGCGGGACAGCCTAGGTTATTAAATATGCAATCAAAAAGACCTTCGAACATTGACGAAATACAAAAAGGAATAGAAACATATATTTCATTCTCGAATCGAGGGATTGAGAAGGGAGGTGAACTATTTTGGTGCCCCAAGTTAAATTATTGGGAGGCTGTATATAAAGATTTGGATAGTCCCTTAGAGAGTGTTGATCAGTCATAAACTAACTTTTGGCCATCGACAAGCCATGATATTCATAGTAGTGAACCTACAAGATCTGAACATGAAACTATGGATGCCTATTTGAAGGAAAATATTCCTGCTTTGCAGGATTGATATGTTGGACCAGTATGCAACAAGCCTAGAGATAAATTCATTCCAAGAGTGGATGTTGTAAAGGGCCAAATGGTCATTGTGCAATCACCAGATCCATATTGTACAATCTGGTTGGGTAGGGCGATTAGCAATATTTATCAGGATTTAGATGCTAGTATTGTTGGATCTTACAAAGTAGAGGTGCAATGGTAGAATCCAACAGGAGCATCGAAGGATCTGAAGGTCTTGTACAAAAAATTCTTAGATAGAAAGCAACAATGGGTTGTTGGTGCAGAATAAAATATGATGATCGATGTAAATAGCATCATATGAGAATGGTCACCAAGGAAAAGATGGACAGGACAAAAAATTAGAATAAACGAGAAGGGCCTTGCAGCAGTTAAGGCACAATGAGAACATATGGGGCATTGTGTTTAGAGTGGGATGGATGTTTCTACGGATATCATTTGATGTGATCTTAGCCCAACAAATTTATATTTTGTTACAATCCTTCTAGTCTATCTATCAACATGTATGGGTGAGAAAATGTCGAGCATCTGGAACGTCCACGAGCTGTTCCAATACAGATTACGCAGAGAAATCCTGCCTCATTTGGAAACTATTAAATTTATTTATGTAAAAAGATAGATATTCTTGATATGGTATAGAAAAAAAACAAGAACTGATAAACTTGTTATTCAAACAAGGACTGTATATTATAGACATTGAACTCCTCACCTTAAAATGTTTCACATTTCCAAATGAAAATTGCACTTTTCAAATAAAAAATTGCATTTTTTTATTTGAAATTCACACTTTTCAAATAAAAAATTGCATTTTTTGATTTGAAATTCACAATTTTCAAATCAAAATTTGCATTTTTTTATTTGAAATTCACACTTTTCAACTCAAAATTTGCATTTTTTTATTTGAAATTCACACTTTTTGAATTGAAATTCATAGTTTCGTAAGAAAAAACTGTAATTTTAAGGTTCACAAGTAGTAAAAAAACACACTATTTGAATAGAAAAACACACTTTTCAAAGTCAATATTGCCACTTTCAAAACCTAATTTTGCACTTTAGAAAGGTTGATATTGACACTTTCAAAGTCTAAATTAACACTTTCTTAGTCCAAAATTTTCCTAATATGTCCAAGTTTAATGAAATTGGCATTGTATATTTATATACTTGATTTTTTTCATTACACATCGTTAAATAATCATGTTTAATACATATACATTAAAAATCAATTGAGTAATACTCTTTTTTTGGTTGCTCCATGCAGAGGACCATCTTTAAATGGATTCACTCAATGCCACTTCCCCATTAGTTGAGTATTCAACCATTTCTATTGGTGAGGTCTCTATGGTACATATGCTAGTTCCCTCATCCTAAATTTGTAAGTCACATTAATTCATATAGTTGCAATTATTTTATTGTTACTTTCAACTTCTCCCTTGCTCAAATTGTACAGGGTAGAGGCAAGGGGATTATAGAGGACAAGAGATGCATTATCCCTTGAGTTCTGGCCATCATCCGCTAGTTGATGAGGTGATGTAACTTAGGTTTCAATGCAATATAGAATTCAATTTGATGTTTAATTTATAATGTTCATATATTATTCTTTTAATGATAACGTGCATGATTTCACCATACAAAAGCTCAAGTATAGTTGGGAGTTGATACTACAATTATGTTCAAAAAGGAGTGGGAAAGGTTGACTCAACATCATTCTGGTTAGGCCCCATCGAATCAACATCATCTTGGTGAGGCCCCATCATCTAGGCATCATCCTAGAGCTACAATACAACAATATTTGGGAAATATCTCCATGGAATCAAGTCATGTAAGTTGATACATCCACTTAAAATTTTAAAAATATATCATTTTATAAATTTCAAGTACTAAAATCTAACTAGTACAGAGTTCAAAATTATAACTTTTGGTGTTCCCATCTTTATACACCATTTATAATCATGTGTCGCCTCGGTGCTAGGGGCATGGTGCAGGTGGTACTCATGGTGGGGATTATCTTAGAGCCCACTAGGGGTCTGGTCCACATATTTGATGAGACTTTTTCATGTTACACTATTTTCATTGTTATATGAACATGACTCAGATTCCCAAACTCTTCTCCTTTGGTAGCATCCATAAGGTCTTCTAAACAATCTCCACCTATTACAAAGACACTGCAGGTCGCAATTACTCTTGAAGCTTTGTGAGAGGGAATGAGTTCTAGTGACGGTTGATTGGGATATTTCCCTACATATAGACCAATTGAATTTTTGAAATTTCAATTTTTACCAAAGAAGGGTTCAAAGCACAATTGAATCAAAGTAAGAAGCATTCAAAGACTATGGTCCCAGCCATGACTATTTCAAATGCATTCAAACATCACAAGAAAATGTATGAAAATTTAGGGTATTTAAATATGGTTCAAGGGGTTCTAATGAATACATGGCTTTCATCGACATCTTTCATGTTACCTAATCAATTGGGTAACACTATTATATTCAACTATCCTCAAAGCCAATTTGACTATGCAACATTATTTTCTTAAATTTGAGTTTTGTGTGTACGTATATTGCTCACATATCCTTGTTTCTCCCCTTACCTTGAGCAATTCTATCCAATCCCAAATATGTCGTTCCTAATTACAATTCATAGTAATAATATCAACATTCTCTTATATTGTTTCCTTTCCTTAGTCAATCTTTCCGCTAAAGCAACTTTACTCATGACTTCCTAGAACTCTTAGTGTTGTAATGAAATCCATTCCAACTCCACTTGGGGTCATGTTTCAAATTTTATTTTCTTTTGCTATCCATGCCATTAGAATTCAAATACACTTTTCACTTGTGTTTAATCTCTTCATAGTTCAATTTTAGAGATCACTATATAATATCTTATGTCCTTTGATTTTTTTTACATATCTCTTGCCACGTCAGAATTGGAATTTTTGTCCATATGTATATACTTATATTTAAAAAATTTATCATGTAATGTATCCACAAAAAAAAATGTAAACAGGTCCCTATCCCCTCGAGTCCTTCCAATCAAATTGTAACTAGGTCTTCCAAAGGCTCCCGTGCCAACGATTGTGAACCCGCTGGAGACATTGGATTGCAAAGGTAACTTGAATGATCGATTATAACGATGGGCATTGGGAGCAATACTAGTGGACAACAAACTACGATGCAAGTATCGTCGACATCCCATGGCAGTAACCTATAGGGTAGATATCCTATGTTTTGGAAACTAAGAACCTATGGAAAGTGTGTGGAAAGAAGTTATCCCTCCAACGGTATTGTGTTGTGTCGTTTAAATAGGTGGTGAGTAGCCCCCCTGAGAAAACAAAAACACGTACTTCAATTTTTACCCTCTATGGAACGATGCCTCTTTTCGAAATAATTATTTTCCACTTGATGGTGAAGGGTTTTTAATGGTTTCTTTCAGACAACAACTATGTTTCAAATGATAAATTATTGATCAACATTATTTGGATTCCTAGCCCAACAATACTACCTTATACTGACAAATTAATTTGTTCTCTCTAGTGGATAAATTACATTGATTGGATTAAGTTGTTGTGGTTGATTTTTTAACGACTTTCTTCATTCAATAGAGTGAAAAGGGAGATCATTACTAATAAATAATCCATCCAATTTAAATTATATCTATTATATACATGTACATGTTAAATAATAACTAAATATGATACAAACTTTTTTAAAACATTTCAAAAGAGTGATTAAACATATTTATTTAATACACGTGCACTTTTAATCTGAGATTGTGCAATTACATAAGGGAACTTTTAATCTAATAATTTATGAACATACATGACAATACAAATTCACACTTTCTACATTTTAAAATAATAAAATTTAGTACTCTAGATTAGATGAACTTCTTGATTATGTTAACTGCTTTGAATTTTAATTGAAAAATATCAAATTTAATTGATATAAATAGAAAAAATTTAATAAAATTGGCAGATATATCACTCCAAATCTACATAATATATAAAAACTATACAATTTTTCTATTCATAAATCTAATATATATAAAAACTAAACATTTGATCTATTCTTTATTAAATTAAATAGATATTAAGATTAAGGTTTTAAGTGAAAATGAAATTACCAAATTTATTATACATGGGTTTCTTATATCTTAAGAGGTCCTAATTTACTACTCAAGGTACATTTTAAATGGAGGGGTGTGTCATTATATATTTACCAATTTTACAACATCTGGTGTGCATTGAGTATTACACATTCAAAATTCAAGTGAACTTTGTGAAGGTTCAATAAAATGGAAAGTGAAGATATTTTCAAGGTTTACAACTAGGCCCACAAGCCTATGTACTAAGTTTTGTAATCACTTAATTTTAAATTAATTTAAAAAAATTATCTAAATTTTAAGTGTATTCTCACATTTTGTTCCAACATTCATCCCAAGGAAGTAATTTAAAATACATGTCTCATGTTCTATCATTTTATGTGTGAAATTGCATGCACGTTACCTCTAGTTTAATGATGAATCATATACATAAATAAACATTTGCAAGGTACTTCTAACTTATTGTTTTTTTCACATGTATACATATTTGAATTTAAGTTGTTCTAAAATGCTCATTGCTATGAATTATTGACTATCAATTGCACTATGGTCTTTGAAGTCTTATAAAAACTAACCTCGAGGAATAAAGTTTAACACTACATGGAAATTTTTAGAAGACACAAATTTTTGCTATATAGATTGATACTAGTTACACTAGCATGCAATAATATTCTCTAATAACACTCAATGCCTGCATGAACATTTCACTACATTATTTAGTATATAAAAATTAATTGTGACCAATAATAAATAAAATAAATTAAATTAAAATGTGACCACAATGTTTTTAATACAAGTAGTCATAAATATATTATACTATTTTATTTTGAAACTTAAACTTACAAAACCATGTCCACAACTTTGAATCAGTGCAAAGAAAATTCAACATTAAAAGTACATAACAAAAATATTTCAAAAAATATATATGCCCTACAACAATGCATTGCCTTCAAAAGTTTGTTTTTTTGTGTAACCAGTACAAAAAAGTTTACATGCACAAACATGTGTACGAAATGCAATTAAAATTTTCAATAGCAAGTTTTGAAAATTAATAAAAAATATAATTTTCCAACATAAATTAAAAAAAATGTGAACCTTAGTGCATTTTGTGTATATTATGTTCATATATATATTTTTTCAAAAATTATGCATTTATCACTAAATTATTTTACATGCACACAAGCCACTTGTTAACTTTTATTGAAATTTACAAAAACAAACCTATCCTTAAATGCAATTTTGGCATATTAAATTATATATATATGTGTGTGTGTGTGTGTGTGTGTGTGTGGAAAGAGAACATAATTCTCTACAATTTTGTTTTTGTTGCATGTCGGAATTCACAAAGCATATATGAGTTTTGAGGGATTCAATTTAACAAATATATAAAAAATCAAAATTTCACTATCACTTTTGGTCAAAAAGTGTTACCCATCTTCATGGATTCACTCACACTATAGATTATCTTTTAAGAGGATCTTTGTCGTTCAAGTGGGGATATGGGCATCATCAAGAATTCTTCAGCATTAGGTATGGATCTCAAGGCCTTGCACATGGTCTATAGAGGAAATTTAGGCCTTGGGACCTGAAGGCATCATCTAGGAATCTAGGTTTTATAACAACACATTAAATAACAAAAACTAACATCATGGTATCTTTGGATTATAAATAGGGATATTAGTCCATTTGGGATATTTTTAGGACTATGTATATGTCTCAAGGCCCTAGATATGGTCAAGGGGAAAGAATGAGTCCTTGGGCCCTAAATAAAGCTTCTAGTCATATGGGGCCATTAATCAAGCATGATTTGATATGGGTATCCACATCATTATGGATCTAGGTTTTGTGGCCTTAGGGACTTAGACATGGTCAATGGAGGAGAACTAAAGCTCAGGCCCTAAATGAATCTTCTAGCCATCTAGGTCTAATAATGTTTCCTCCACCAACCACACATGGTCTCGTGAGGGTATCATTGGCCTATGATTGAGGATTTAAGTTCCATTAGGTAGTTTTTAGTAGAATGTAGGTTTCTTAAGGCCTTGGGAATGATGTTACAAGGAATAATACTATGCCATTGGACATAAAGAAACCATTGATCCATCTAGAACCATGACTAATAACTTAAAGAATGATGCACGACTTTGAAAGGGTATCCCTGGCATTATGTATGCAATTTGGAGACTTCGCGCCTTGGACATGATCAGTGGAGGAGACTTGAACCTTAATCCTTAAAGGAATCTTGTACCCATCCAAGGCTAAGGATATTACCTTTACCAACCAAAAATGGCCTCATAAGGTTATCATTAGCCTATGATCGAAGATGTCAATTCCATTAGGTGGTTATGAACAATATGTATGTGTCTCAGGGCCTTAGGAATGATATTTTGTGCAAGAAGATCATCTTTTTGGCCCTAAATAAGCCATTGAGGAATCTAGAGGCATTAACAATGCCTTAAAGCACTACAAATGATTTTATAGGGGTATCCATAGTGCTATGTATCCAAATATTTGGGACTTGCTCCCTTGGACTTGGTCAAAGGAGGAGACTTAGACCTGAGGCCTGAAAGGAATCTTCTAGCCATCTAGGGCTAAGAAGTTTGCCTCCACCAACCACACATGGTCTTTTGAGCATATTGTCAGGTAATTTAATTGCTTAAATTATTGTTCATTAAATTATCAATTCAGATGCTCGTAAGCTTGTGAGATACAAACAATGTATGTGTAGGATTAGTGCCTAAGCTATAAACGCACTTGTAATAAAATTCAATCAGGACAGAAAAGTGTTACAGGATTTCGATTTAGTCACTAATTTGAGTTAATCACATTCCTTTGGTTGGTCATCAATAACATCAACTAGTTTTGTGATTACTTATAGAAACTCAACCTTTAATTCCAAACTCTTGTAGGGAAACCAAACTTGCAATTCAAAAGCATTTAACCATTCAAAATTGTAAATGATAAGAAACATAAATATCAAGCTATTGAACAGAAATGTAATGCTATCTACTAAACTACATTAGCTAGAAAGAAATGAGCTTTGCAACACAAACTAGATAAGGGACCCTTCCTATTGACTTATTCTACAAAGGAAACTACCAAAATAGTGCTATGTTTCAAAATATAGCTTAGAACATCATTTATTTATATTAAAGAGAATGCATAAATTCACATAACAGTTCATAATAGTGCTATGTTTCATAATATAGCTTAGAACATCATTTATTTATATTAGTTCTCTTTTACTAATGGTCTCCTTCCTTTCATCCTTCTTATTCTCTACTACCCTCCTCTATCCTTTTTTTTGTAAGATAGTACCCACGCCGATTTGAACTTGTGAAATTCCATTTACAAATTCTCATCTAAATTAAATCATCACCAATTTATCTACCATTAGTGGACTCTACCCTCCTCTATCCTTATTCCTGCTACCTCCTCCTATTTTAAATCAAATTACATGTTAAAAATATATGTCCCACATACAATACTACTAGTGCCCTATTTCTTGTGTAACTCCAAACCCATGCTTAACAAGATACACTTATACAACATGGAAAGTCAATCCTATACTGAAAACATTCAAATAATATTATGATATATTCTCATGACAGGATGCATGAAAATATCTAGATTCTCGTCTAAGAATTGCATCCTTGCTAGAGTTTCTTAAGCAATTTGACTGCAAGTTTGACCATATCATATTTCTTGATAAGTTGGAGGTAGATTGGAATTAAGGAACATAAAACCATATTGGGATATAGATGAACAAAACCCTTGTTTTAGATTTGGCTCCATGACAGTGGAAGTATGAGAATCAATGAAATGCTATTGAATTTCTATAGCGGTAATTCTTGTAACAACCCTGATTTCCAGTAGCAACTGAACCACTACCATATTTCCTGTACTGTCATAAAAAAGTATTCCACATAAAGTTACAGTGAGACAAATTAAATTCCTTATCCAATAAAATACTAAGACATTGGGAATTTATCTTAAAATTTAGATTAGTTACCTTACAAGACTTCATTGGGATTCATTTCCTAAAAGGAGAGAAATATACTGATAAAGTCTGCAAAAGATGGAAATGAAGTGGTTTAATAAGAGAAAGAAATATTTCATGAATTGCATAAACGTCTCAAATTTAAATCCCAACATTTCCCCCATGCCTAAGTCTTTCCATGTCCCCATGCAAATAAACTTTTACCAAAGAGATATATTTTCAAAATTTTTAAAATTGTGCTTCTATCACCACCCTATACACATTTTGCTCCTTGGATAATAATATCACTAATCGAAGTTGTTTGTAGACAATCTGTTAATGCAGACAAAAACCGATCTCTCTAGTCTAAATGAGTTAGATCTAGAACAAAGCAAGTACATAATACAAACAACTTTCCTATATTGATTAAAATGCAAGATAATGAAAGAAGTAGCTTACCTTATGGATGCATATATTTTCTCCTTTGCTGATCCAAGTCTTGATCTTCAAATCTCAAGCTGCAAAACCAGTCAATAACATGTGGAAACAGACAAAAGATAAAAGCACATGGATGTGTATCAATCTAGATCAACAATCAAAGAGGTCAATCCTAAACAATATTAACACAATAGAGCTTATGGAAAGAATCTGTATTAAATGTAATGATAAGAAATACAAAGAGAGAGGTGTTACAACCGATGCTTTGATGCCATAACATCCTTCCAATAATCCTATCCTAAAGATCAAATGCTTAGCTTCTAATGGATGAAGAGGATCTCCTAGAAAAATTCCACCAGCATGTAGGTACTCTATCCTTCCTTCCTTAACAATGGGGAGGGGGTTCATATATATAGCGCTAAAGGAATAACAAAGATTGAGGATTTAGGAGAGAGGCTTAAGGGATCATCCCACTAGGTAAGGGGATTGACTTCCACCTTCCAGGTATGTAGGAATAATCCTCCATGACACCCAAGATTCGAGAATTCGCTCGAAGCTTCCTTTAATCCATTTTAACCAACTGCGATGCAACTTGCACAAGGAAAACATGCATAAAGGGTAGATCAATGCACCTTGTACAAGGGCACACTGCATCACTGATGCACTCTGATAAGGTGCAGATCATTCCAGCTTGATCTTGGTGAACCTTAATAGAAGGTAGGGTTCATCTGGGTGACAACAAAAGGAAAAAGGAAAAGACAACAACCTTTCTTCTGATATTTTAGCTCAGGAACTTTAGGGATCAGGGAATAAGGATGACACATAACTCATGGTGATGATATTTTGGTGTAACAGAATTCCCCCCAAAGCATGAAGCTAGAAAATAACGTAGGTGAAATGGTTTATAATAGGGAAAAAATCGAGGTAAATATTGTTGGTTAGAATGACGAACAAAGAACTTCTTGCAGTACAACTGAATTTGAGATACATGTCTCAACTGACTCATAACATAGTTTCCAACCAATACATTGCAGATCCATGATAGTAAAGACTGATTGAATGCAATCATGGCTACTAGACACAATCGTAGATCCATGATGAGATGATAACATAGCCATGACCAATACAAAAGTGGATCCGTGATATGACCCAAAAAATCTCAATCGCAACCTAGGTAAGACACATGAGTTAACCTAGGGTCTTCAAGCTGAACCCACAATGATATGAATCTAACCATGTGATTACTGGTGAGCTCTTAGAATGGATTTCTAATGAGGGAAGCTAGACCAGGAGCCTACTTTAATTATCAACTCGGGGTACGTACAAACTTTAGAGGTGTTGGCACTATATGTGCTCTTATAGGATAGTCTTTGTCGTGGTTGGGTGTCGGTATCAATGTTTAAAGGTTTTCCTAAAAAGGAATTGAATAAGTTGTGAAAGGATTACCTAATCTATGGATGAGAAATACCTATGCTAAGAAGTTTGAATGCTGAAAACAGTAAACCTATACTATTAATTTGAATGTTGAAAACTTGGCAGATCTATTCTAAAATATTGAAAGCTGGATTTCTAATTCAAGAAGTAAATACTGTAATTCAAATACATAAACTAGAAATCTGATCTAAACTATTCAAATGCCAAAAACTAAATTCATAATTCAATTATCTAATGCTACGAATTAATCATCAATTAACCAAAGTGCTGAAAGTAATCAATCTTCACGAGTAACTATAATAATGGAAAAGTGCATGAGCTTCAAGATCTGGATCACTATTTCATAAGTAATGCAAGCACACAGGAAAATAAGTGTCGAAATATGTCTTGGCAGAATGCTGCTACAGGACTACAGAAACAGTGTTACCAAACTACAGAATGCACTATAACCTACTACAAAATCAGAATGGTCGCTTTACTACAAAAATCAAATTGTGCTATTTGAATGCCATCAAAAATACTTTCACATGCGATATAGATTAAGTCAATACAAAGCACATAATGAAAAGTACTTGAACAGTAAAAATACCTTAACTTACTTGTTGGAGGGGCCCTCTCCAACCCGTACTCAGGAGTGGAGAAAACTTATAGATGCCGAATTGAAAGCAACATCAATATCTTTATTCAAAATAGTAACTTCATAGTTCCAAAAAGCTCTGTAACACAAATTGTCTCAGCAGTCTAAAAACGTAAAACGATGGTTCTCAAAAATGGCAACAGGACCCCCTCGCTACCCAAGAGGTCCATATATATATGCCTCTAATGCTTAACCTAACTATATGTCTAATTGCCGATCCTGCTGAACATGATTTCTCTCTATAAATCAGGGAAAATGGCGCTGATCTTTGTATGATATTTCAGTCTTTCACTTGATTTGCGTGTTTGTCCCTTAGTGTACATGCACCTGCTCAATCATACTCGTTTTTAATATAATTAGTTTATTGAACACGCTTTCAAACATAAAAGAATAATCTTTCAAACAACTTCATTAAATAATCAAGGTAAATCATTTATCCCACAAAAAAAGTGTATTTCTTCACCCTTTCTTGTGCTTCATTGTGGGAAAAAGGTTATCAGGATACCTATTATTCAGGCTTATCAATTACAATTTCTTGAATTCAAACATGGTAGAAACTACTTGATTACCTATAATTGATGTATATCGTTAACAAGTACAAGGGAAATCACCATTGATGTCAATGATTCCCATGGTATCATAGTACATACCACCGAATGTGAATCAATGAGTTGAGGTCGAACACTCGATGGAATCTTTCAATCAAGAGCCAATGATGTGAACTCATGTTGAATGCGAGGTAACCTGCCATTGAGGCATGCATTCCCAAGGTACTTGATTGGTTTCTAGATTAAATCCTTGAATGATGTGTTGAAGTCGACAAGGACAAATCCGTCAAAGGAGGGCCATAATGTTTCCCCCGCCATCAACACGAAACATGATCAAAGATGTTTTGGAGCAAATAAGACTATAGAGAAATGTTTGAAAATGACTCAGGGAATACTGACATGATAGAATGTAGAATGACTGCATAGATTGACTCAATGAACATAACTCTCTTGAACATGGGAATGGCATGACTTGGCAGTATTAACATGACGAGAATGAAACCAAATCATAATGCAATTGATGGTGGAACCATTCTTTGGATGAATCAAAGGAGTGAAGGGACTCATGAAATCGGTGGGACTCGAAGAAAAATAGATTACCCAAGCACTTGAATGCATATGCAAATGAATGTCATGTTCAAGAGTGACTAAGTACTGCCATAATTACATTGAAACACAAACTCTTTCCTTATCACGTTCATGATTGATGAGTACATATTATGTTTTTTAACGAGCTTGAGGAGGGTAACAAATGCTCGGTATAGCTCATCCTTCAGACGAGTACGATCTCATACATTTTACGAACCTGAGATAGGAGGGGTTCGTTCCTAAAAGGGCCCTTCAATGTCATATTTTAACGAGTCCATAGAAAGTAAACTCAGCGTCATTTCAGGTTTAGAGAGTCTGAAAAGAACTAAAGAAGACTCCAAAAGGTTCTTTTTTTGTAAAATTTAGTCTCCTCACCCGAAAAAGGATAAAACAATATGAGAGAGAACTCCTCCAATCGTGATTAACCGAAGTGCTCATTTTTTTTAAATGGTACCTCCTGGTCCGAAAAAGGGGTAAATTATCACCATAAAGACGATCATTCAAATACTTTTACAAGCATGAAGGAATCAAGTTTGCTTGGAGATCTTTTCATTTAGGGAGTCTTAAAAGAACTTAAAGAGGAACTCTTAGGGGTTCCTTTTTCATGGGAGCTTTATGAGCCCAAAAAAGTGATAAAATGTAACTCAGTGACTTATTCTCATCATTTTATGAGGACGAGAAAGAACAAAAGTAAGCTCAATGTCATCAATACTTAATTTTAACGAGCACGATGATAACATAACAAACGCTTGAAGACTCATTCACACCTGAAACAAGTATGAAACACCTATGATGGTCACCAAAAATTCAAAACACCACTTTACTTGATATGTGAACTCCAAAAATCAAATTAGAATTGATAATAACGTGTTAATGTAATGTCCCCTCCTATCATACCAGCATGATAGAGAGGATCATTGCTAAAACTGGGCATCTAGCCCCATACACAGTAAATAAACATTCAATTTAAAAGAAGATGAACATATGCAAATGCATAACCATTTGAAATCACAGCGGAAGTAAATTCATTTAACACATCCACATACATTCATAATACTCATCAAATGATAATTGCAATTTTAACACAAGAGAATACTTATCTCAATAAGGTAGTCCCAAGCAACTGGCTATGCAACTGCAACGTTCCACCCAACCATAGGCCAGTTGTGCTTATCAACCTCTTGATACAACTGCCACCCCCGAGCTGGGCATGATCTCTACAAGGAACCAGGGAACATCAGACTCACACATAGCCAAGCATACACCAAGATGAGCCAAGCCAATCTGCAATTGGGTTTATCAGGCTGCTAGGACATGGAAGGGAAGAATTGCTAAGCTAGTGAGCTCAACCACAGACCTATGGGTACCCCTCCCAGATCTATTTAGCCTGGCACTCACAATGCCTACACACCCAATCACAAGGAAGTATTCTCTTCACTGCCACACAGTCCCTCAAGCCATACCTTCCTTTCTAGTGCTCTCAGGGTGTGCATAGAAAAATAGCCATCCCTCTTGATCTTCTTGAGAGGTTACTCCCTACACTAGGTTTATCAAGCCCATTCTGTCCATTACCATTCCAGTTTCTTGCTCACAGGTTCACAACAAAACAAGGATGCACATAACAACAAAACTACACTTGCTGAGCATGAAGAAAACATTTTCCACATTGGAATGCATGAGATGGGGTTTCAACTAACTCAGAAAAACGTGGGAACCCACAAAACGAAATGGGAAGTTGGGGAACAACCCATGGAAGCCAAATCCATTTTAGAAAAACGTCCTTGGACATTCAAGGGCAAAAACGACCTCCATACAGTCCCCAAATCATGGCCCTTCCCTCCCAAGCTACTGTATATGCAAAAATGAACTCCCAGGCATGGAAAAATGCAGGATTTGGATGAAAAACGTGTAGGGAAAGACCCAGCTAGCTCCCCCTGTGTGAATGAGTGAAGACTGACTATTCAGAATGGCTTTGGGCACCATTTCGTGGGTGTTTTCTTGCCCAAGGAGACAAAACACGAATTTCCAGGTTGATGGCTTGCCCATGCACGAAATTGGCTGCCATACTTCTTCATTTCCAAGGCATTAACTGCCTTAACCAATTTCGTGGAAGAATTAAATGATTGGGTGCATGAGACAAAGATGGGTAGTTGGTGGTTTATGGGTTTCCTCATTGACACATGGATTAATACCATTGGCTCAAGGGTTTGAATAATTTCCCTCCCTTTTCCTTGTAGAGTCATGCCCCATCTCTTTTGTTGCATTGCATAGCCGGTTGTGGGTTTTTCATTAAAAATTCGTAATTACATGATGTCTTATATACATTGTGCCTATATAGCACAAGAACCATAGGCATCTATTTTTAATTGCCGATACATGAAATGCTAAATCAACGGTGGGGCCTTGGCCTTGAGCTCCTCACCATGATTAAATTACAATATTCACATCATTTACGATTTAATACAAAGGGGGTCAAAATGGGGACATTACAGTTAAAATGTAAAAAGATGACCAACTATAGTAAAAACCCATATAAAAGAAATATTAACAAGGGAATATTCCATTTCTTTTATATAAAAAGTCAAATAGTAAAGAAATTCTTACCAATTGTTTTTTACCACATTGGAATAGTAAAAACTACCCTTTGGAGTTCGATTTTCATGTGTTGATTGCAGAAGCTACGGTTAGCTGTTTTTCACCTTGTCAGCCACAAGTAGGCCTTAACCTTGTTGTTTACCTTTCTAGTGGATTGATTTTAGCTTTAGTTAACATTTTTTGGGGTTTTTTGGCTCATAAAGAGGGGGAATGTGCGTGCCCTCGGCGATGAGCTTTCCCCTTGTGGGAAGTGCGTCGAGGGATTTTTGATGTGATTCTCACATGGATAAAATGCGTCGATGGTGCACTGTCCGCAAATCCGGGGTGCGTCGGCACAGATCCATATGCAAACATAAAAAATGGGGCCAAAAGAGTCCAAACCAAAGCCATGGAAAGGTTCTAATATTAATTTAATTGATGTTTACACAGGTCTTGGCTCACACAATGGTCCAATGGAAAGAACAGGAGCATGAAATGGAATATGGAAAAGCAACAAATGATCCACATTTGATGAATGTGTTATGACAATGCGGGTTGTTGAAGTTATTTCATGTTTAGGGCATGAGAGCCTAAGTACCGCTACTGGATTATCTGATCAGGTTATGGGATCCTGATCAACATCATTTTCGAGTTGGTGTCAACATTCTCACATTGGATGTGGAAGACATCTATTTTATGATGGGGTTGTCCAGGAAGGGAGCCCCATTCTCACTATCCAAGCCATGAGGCAGTGATCAGTCTACAAAGATCCTGGTAGCATTGTTCTGCATGCTAGGAACATAGATTCTTGTTGGGAATATTCCCATCAAGAATGTGCGTGATAGACCTCTCCGGATTGTACTGTTTACCATAGAGAGGGTGGCAGGGAGTAGATCTCCTCATCAAGCCACCAAGGCACACATGTTGTACACCACTGAGAGTATGGCACTGATGATATTCAACTAATGTGAGGGACTCCTCACAAACGTAAAGGATTAGCTCACCAAGTGCCACAGGGGTGAGCTGAAGCATTTCAGATACGTGTCCATCGTTGTCTCGTTCTTCCTGGAGCGAGTCCCATTACTGAGCCATAGGTAGAGCTATATGATCTTGATACACGAGATCCTCATATGGTCAGATGGTCCGAGGTCAAGTCCTGCCATGGAGTCAGAGGTCCCATTTTCAGTTATGGTCCCACCTTCTTCAAGTGGATTCATGGGCATCTCCTTATGATTGAGGACTATGCGTATGCAGGTAGTGAATTTAGGGGAGACCCAGACTTGGCTCTTCCCGGGTGGGAACAATGGGGAGACCTAGGTAAGAAAAAAAATCTTGTTGTGTTTAAGCATTTTATATTTTTTCGATGTTTTTGGGTAGTACTGATGGTTCACACTTGTTTGATGTATTTGTTGTCCTGTTTCGCCCTGTAGGTTCTTCTCCCATTGAGAGGAAATGAGTGGTGTTAGACATAGTGGTTGCTTAGCAGGATGCAGCAGAGGAGCTGAATGAGCTGGAGGATAAGCTCCAGAGACTGACAATGGAAATTCCCGATATATCCATCAATGATTTAACTTGCGGATAACAGCGTTGTACTACTGGAGTTTCAAGTTGCTTCGGTCAGTTTTTCCATTGAGTATCCCGAGCCATTATCTTCTACCATGAGAATCTTCAGGGATATCTCATTGTATGATGGATGTACTGAAAGCCATAGGCTTTAGATTTTTGTAGTAAGGACTTACTGAAACCTTATGGGATTCATATTTTGTATGAGTACCACTTTTTTGTATTATATCGACATGATGGTATATATATAAAAAACCCTATTTTACGACTTTATATACTGTGTTTTTAATGATGATTTGGGATCTTGTGCATGCTAGCTTACACACTATTTATAATTTACATGTTATGTCATTTTTACACATCTTTTTAATAAAATGTTTATGAATGTGCAATGTACCAATCCAATATGAAATTGTCCATGGAGTCAGCAACTGTATTCATGTTTCTCGGAATATGTAGGTATTGAATGGACTCAAAGGACCTCTCCAAGAGACATACTCATCGAAATAGACGGAGTAATATGGGATCGCGAATAGCGTAGACACGGTTGGGATGAGAGACCATTAATTGTGAGTCAAGGTAGATAATAATGTGGTCCATACCTAGGGAAAGAGTGTTGGTCAACAATCCGATCACCGCGTGATACTCAACGACGTTATTGGTTGCGTAGCCTAGGCAAATTGCTCCTGAACTAATAAGCTCACCGGTATGGGAATACAGTACCCATGCTACCAAAGAGAGGTTACGGGTATTCTAGCTGGTGCCGTCAGCAAATCCAAAACATGTTTCCATCTGCACATTCAGGAAGAAAATGGTATAAGCGTAAGGACAAGATCCTAGCACACTAAAAATAAAGTGTCACACCACACAAAACACACGTCATGTACAATATATACATAGTACTAATGCGTAAAATATTTAGGCATAATAGCACTTTAGGTAGATCCCATTGCAAGGCTACCACAAAGATATCCTGTCATAATCTTCCAATTCATAAGCTCCCTTCTCCAAGACACGCTTAACTACATATGGACCATGCCACATGGACTCAAATTTTTCTTCCCCCACCTTATTATGTTTTTTGTCATAAGTAAGGACCAAATATTGCTCGTTGAAGATATAAGGTTTCAATAATTTGTTGTACTGGGCCTTGATGCGCTTCGCGTGTGCTTCATTAGCCAGAGTAGCATCATGGCGGGTTTCATTGAGTTTTTCCAAGTATAGAAAACGTTCTTCCTCGGTGATGGTGTTTGGTAAAAGTTCGACGGCTAGTTCAATGATGGAATCTCTCACTCGATAAGTACTACTTCCTATAATATGTAAACCAATTGAAATTTTTTGAAACCAGTGGTCGTTTTAACGGAATTCCTATATGCCCATAGGGATGAAAAAAGCATTGTATTCCAGTTGGACTTATGTGTTCCCACCATACGCTGAATCATGGTTTTCAAGACCTTGTTAATGGCATTTACTTGTCCATTTGATTGAGGGTAGTAGGGAGTTGAGTTCTCATGTCAAAAACCCAATATGGCGCTGAGTTCATCCACCATCGTATTCTATAAATGTGATCCATGATAAGTGATGATGCCTTGAGGAACTCCGAATCTCGCAATGATGTGGTTGAACATAAAGAATGCAGCAGTTTTTCCATATTCTTTGTATGTAGGCATAGCCTTGGCCCATTTAGTAAAATAGTCAATGGAGACGATGACGTAACCATGCCCCCCAGCTGAGGTAGGCTTACAATGCATGAAGTCGATGCCCCATTTGGAAAAGGGGCCGATGACAATAAATTGATGTAGTGGGGTTGGATGAGAGCGCTTTTTATGATGAAAAAGATGGCAAAGAGGACACTTCTTGACGGATTCAATACAATATTTAAATATGGAAGGCCAATAGTATCCAACATGTAGGATTTTCTGAGCTGTATCCATCCCAGAAATATGACCACCACATGCCCCCAATTGACAATCATTCAAAACATGCTCGGAATCCTCATGAGTTAAGCAACGTTAGAGAATAGAATCAACACCATGACGATATAATGTATCACCAATGATAAGGTAATATTTTGCATGGTGATGGACATGATGGCGTTCATCATGAGATAATTGAGGACATAAACGTTAGGTTTGGAGATACAATGTGATGTCTCCATACCATGTGTCATAATTACTAATGAGAAACAAAGACTCGTCAGGGAGGGATTCCATGGGCTCAGTTTCTTGATCACTATGGGGAAGATCGCAAATAAGTTCTGTAAAAACCCAATACTTATTTGATTTTTCCTTCTCAAACTGGAGGTCGAATTCCTGAAGAATCACAATCCAACGCGAATATTTCCCCCTAGTACCTAGCGTGTGAGAACATGGAACATGGGGTTAGAGTCGACGATAATGGTAGTAGTGCGGCGTAAGATGTAATGATGCAACTTATGAACAGCAATGACTGCTATGAGAGCTAACTTCTCTACATGCGAATATCGGGTTTCAGAGTGAATACGACCCTTACTAAGATAATATATCACATGTTTTTGGGCATGACTATCTTCCTATACCAAAAACATAGAAATCGTGGAAGTAGAAGTAGCAAGATAAAGGATATAATCCTTGGTGTAATTCAGCGGTTTTAACACAGGTGCATGAGTGATGACATGTTTTAGGTTGTCAAAGGATTTTTGAGCATAGTCATCCCAAATAAATGGAATGCCATTCTTTAACAATCGCATATATCCTTGTGTTTTCTTTGCGAAATTACACACGAAACACCTTAGGTAGTTTTCCTTCCCCTACAAAATTTTAAATTGTGTAATATCCATGGGTGGTGGTAGAGAAACGTTGGCTTCCACCTTGATGGATCAATGTGGATCCCATATTTCGAAATGATGAAGCCTAAGAAGCATCCGGACTCGACACATAAAATGCACTTGTGAGGGTTTAATCAGATACTATACCATCGACATCCGATGAATACATCAGTCAGATGATCAATGTGGAAGTCGTGACGATTTGAATGAGCAGGGAGATCGTCTAGGTACGGTTCCACAAAATCCTTCACACCGTGGAAAGCATACGACATAAACCGCTGGAATGTGGCACCATAATTTTTAAGGCCAAATGGGATTTTGCAATATGTGAACATACCCCATGGGCAGATGAAAGCAATGTTACGTTGATCAGCTGGGTGGATCTCAATATGATTATAGCCAAAAAATCCATCCATGAAGGAAAATATGATGCTTTTGGCATAGTTGTCGATGATTTGGTCGATAAATGCGGTCGGGTAATTATCGTTGGGACAAGCCTCGTTCAAATCCCTGTAATCAAGACAAAACCTAATGGTTCCCTTATTTTTGGTATAAGGGACGACATTAGAGACCCAATCTGTCAAGAGAACAGGATAAATGAACCCATCCTTCAATAGCTTTTAAATTTCTTCCTTGATAGCCGCAGTTTTCCTAGTGTTCATAGGACAGAGTTTTTTCTGGACATGTTTTGCATTGGTATATGTTTGAATCTCATGCACAATAATAGCACGATCAATCTCAGGCATTTCCTTGTAGCTACATGCAAAGACGTCACAGAAGTGTTTAAACAAGGCCATGAATGTAGTGATCTCTTCAGGAGAACAGTTTTGACCTATACGAATGTGTTCCATCACTCAAGGTGTTTCCAAGATGTCGATCGGAAAGGTAGGCATGATATTTTCCAAGTTTCCCTCGGTTACCTTATCATATGTAAGAGTAGGAGATTGAGGGTAAGGAATTACATCCGGTGAAATGATTGTTGAAACGACGTTCTCTACTAAACCTAAGGGTGGGAGTAAGGACGATAGATGATGATGGTATTCCCATGGGGGTTCATCCACACTCATAATCTCCATGATGGATTCATCAGAATGAAAATTCTGAAGTAGAGGATTAGGTAGGGATGAGATCTATTGTAATGGTAGAGAACCAGAGGTAGATTCCATTGAAGAGTGGACATATAGTAGATCAGGTGTTGATTGGATAGCCTTGTAAGTAGCTTCCACAGGTGTTAGAGGCATAACATCTCCAACCAAATGCAAATTATCAAGGTCGGGCACAACCCATTGGTCAATGGAGTTGGATGATGAGGGGATCATAGAGGAAATCATGTTCACGATGGAGACATGGGAAGGGGGATCTGGTGTTGGAAATACTCCCATGAGGGATGAATCTTTAAGGATTCCTACTGCCACACACTCATATATCTACGAAGAGTGTCCCAAAAGAGGGACATTATCCGCAGGATGAGTAGTGGTGTTAGGTGTACAAAAATCTAGTTTGTCGATAGTGCAGAAGACAGAGGATGCGACCGCAGTCATGGCATAAAAAAATTTACGACCAAGTAATAAATTATAATCCAATGGGGTGGAGAATACTTCCACGTTATGGAAATGGTCTTTCCCCCTAGCTCTATTTCCAAATATTGTAACATCCCGTGTGTTTAGAATACACGTCCATAAAATGTTTTCAATGTGGTAGGGGAACAGTTCAACTCGGGGGAGCCAATGGCTGGCCAACAAGACAATGGCATAACCGAGGTAGAGCCTCATTCGTCTAAGACAATGCAACGGATGCTTTTCGCATCGACATTGGTAACAATTTGAAACGTGAGTTGGTGGGAAATTCTCGGCTTGAAATGCTCTAGTTTGAACATAATGGTGTTGGAGGAATCGAGATCTACAACGCCAATAGCAGGTAGGAGGGTCTTACACTAATTTGGATAGTTTTTTAAGACTTCCAGTGTCGACATAGCATAAGGGGCTTGTGCTAATTCCTCTACAATATTTTAATTTTGAGCGGACCGAGCATTTGGATTGAAAACAACTTTTTGAATTGTGCTCCTAGGTGGACACAAGACTGAATCTAGTAAAGGCTTCTCAATGATGAGAGGACCTTGAGGCAAGGGAATGCTAGATGTATATGCGGAGGATTTTTCAGTATTACCTATGTTAGATTCGTTTTCAAGGACAAAGTCATATGAGCATGATCAAGTGTTGAATTTGACGGTTTCGCTACGCATCATGAGAACATGAACGGTTCTGGATGGTTCTCCTTAAGAAGGAGATTGTTGTTGTGAAACCATTTTCTACTATTGCATGGGGAAAGGATTAGTTAGAATTGCGGGTGTGGGGTTTCATTTGAGAAAATTTTGCACTTCATCTCGATGTGGGCACTCTTTGGTGAAGTGATCGCCATTGGATAGTAAACAAGGATATTTAATCTTCCGCTTTTGTTTGGTGTCCTCGAGATTGTTCTTTGGTTCTTGCTAGTTATAATATTTTTTAGATTTACCTTTGTTCTTCTTGTTATCACCCAAATTAACCCCCAAGGTTATGGAGAAGGCAATTCGGGGTAACCACTAACCAATGTTTAGACTTAAGCTACTGACCGAGCTTAGTCTGAGATGGATCTCTCTACAAACATATGAAAGACTGGAATAATCAAAGGTGTCAACAATGAAAACATACACCAGCATTCATCATAAAAATATTCAATTACAACACACAGAAGATAAGATTTCTGCTGGGAAAAAAATGGTTTAAACGTCGTCTGGCTGAAACATATGAATCTCTATTTTTGGGAAATGGAGTCACATTAGACAAAACTCTAAAAATTTATTCACAAGGGCTTCACAAATTCATTAACACAGGGGAGAGATAGTAAACAACGCGTAGTCAAAGTGAATTTAATTGGTGAAACAGAAGAGAAAGAAACAATCCATTGATGTAAGACATATAACAATGAATCCTACATCAACTTTAGCAGAGAAGTAATGGTGAAATACTTGGAAAAAGATAAGCAGAGCATACTTCTATGAATTCTACTTAACTATCACACTACACCAAGTATGGAGGAATGTTACAGACTGGAATTAACAATGAGAGATACATATTTAACATAGAAAAAGGAAAAACAGACTACAAGACCAGTTACACAAAAATCCCTGGAAACATCAGCTCGGCTCTGCAAGTTTTTATTCAAAATATAGCTCAGAAATGTTTTACAGAACAATACACAAAATTCCCATAAAATTTTTCAACAAGATTTTTCAACCCTTCTGTCTTCAATTACAATGAATTTATAGATGCCCCTTGAGCTCTAGGCTTGGCTCTTTCCTTAACAGAAAACAGTTGCTACTTACTGGACACCTAATTGACAGCTAATCAAGGCACATTCACCATTACAACTTCAAAACAGACACAGGCAGTATAGGCCTAATCACTTTTTTTTACATTCACTAGCCTATTTTACTATATGACCAACTACTTTAACAAAAAACAAAACAAAAAATTGACAGCTCCAGCTTGCTACCTCCATCGCTTGCTGGTTCCTTAGCTGATGTCTTTGATCTCTTAACCTGCCATTGCCACACCGGTCTTCCAAAAAATGGGCTTGCAGGCCATCTAAGTCTCTTCAAAAATTGTAGACCAAGAGTACACTTGTGTAGCCATAACTGAATTGTTGGATAGTGAGATGCAGGGAACGTAAGAATACCGTCACCTTATTTCTGAGCTCTCACCTAATCATACCAATCAAGGAAGTCATCCACATCGAAGGAAGCATTTGTTTGGGTTTCCTTTAGTGGGGAAATAGGGGGCACCTCTTTAGTAGGGAGGATTAAGTGCTGGATTATGTCTTCATCCTGGGGTATTTTCTGCTCGTCTTCTTCATGGGATTCTTCCCCTCCTTTCTACTGCTGAAAACTCCAACACCCCTGTTGTGTCTCGGGCTCTTGCGGTTCATTGACAGAACTGTCCTCCACCTGGTCAGAAACTATAGGAGGTAGAGGAGTATGCTCCTCCTCCATCTCAGACAATACATGTTCTGGTGCAACTATTATCTCGACTCCTTGATCTCTCTCCATGTTTCTGCTACTATCTGCAAAATAACCAAATAGATGAACTCACCACCCTTTCCGAATTCGACGTAAGCTGCGGGTCTAGAGAATTAGGCTTATGATGACCAATAATGATGGCATCTCCATGCGAATTATGTTGTCATGATTCTCTGGCTTAGACCTTCCAAATGATTTATCATGATGACTGAGGATAGGACTGATGCAATGCACATTTGACCGTGCATTTCGGATCACATAGAAAGGACCCCTGATGGCGCTGAGGTGGCTTAGCCGATGTGGCCATAATTGATCTCTAGTGGAGATGTCCTTCTCGTGTGGAAACTAGTGATTGGATTAGGACCGTAGATTTCAGCTTTGTGGATTTCCATTTTGCCACACACAGCTCCAAATTTGACTGTTGGATGATGTGTCCCTACCAATCGCGACGATTTTGGGCATGCTTAACATGACGGAAATAAAAATCATTGCCATTGTTCTGGACCATTGATCCATCTCCGTTAGATCTGTGCTGTTGCAAAGAGCGCAATGTTTAACCCACCCGTGGTTATTTTGAACGCAACCCTTCTTTGCGCATGTTATATTAGCGCTATCCCTTTCTCCCCGTAGATCTTCGTTCCCGTTGATCTACACCATCGATTTGTTTAGGAATTTTCCCATAAGTTAACACCTCCTCCACCTTTGTAACATTTTATTTAATTTGTGCGCAAAAGGTCAAGGCCGCAGATCTCAAGGGTGACTTAATCTGTGTCGTCCCTACACACCCCTGTTTGTTGCCGGCGTATTGGCCTGCGTTTAGTCCCTCGATCACCCTGGAAGACTGGATCTATGAATATTCTTTCTCCTTTTTCCAAATCCGCCGTATCTAGCTCTGATCACCTACCCTGGGGGTGTGACTTGGGATTTTTGGCTTCATTTGAGGAATCATTTCGATCCTGCAAACCCTTTTCCTTCATAAAAGATCTTCTTTAAAGCCCAACACATTTTGAGTACTAAAAACTGGCTCCAACCGAGGATGCTATCCTCCCTGCGAGGTAGCAAAGAACTCCGTAGACCAAAGTGCCTGATCCATTGGGCGACATTCCAACCCTTGAACTAAAAAATTCTTCTATAAGCTGAAAGTGGAATTGTACCTACCTCATATCTAGGCTGAACATATGAGAGGAAAAGAAACAAAACCTGGCTCTCCTTCTAGACCTTAGGGCCTTCACTTTGGGCTTCAAGTCTTTAAGGTTTGCCGTTAGAACTTCAAAAATTACTGTGAAAAATGAAAATATATACAGGTTATGGTACATGAGTTACCTGCTTTCTCTAAGACAGGTAGTGCTTCAAAAACCTTCCATTGACTGGACCTCCTGACCAGGTAAACCTCTATTCGTGCTCCAGGATAAAAGAATTTTCTCCTTAGTTTGCTGCAATAATATATGGCCCCATCCACATATGGTCGAATTTCCCATGTTTACCTTCCCTCGGAGCATCCCACTTCAGAACCAGGTCATTTATCTAAAATGGATCTTCTTTTGATTTTCTGTCAATGGCACTCTTTATCTTTTCTTGGTTCCCTTGTACTTTGTCGTAGGCTTTACTTCTTAATTCATTCATATCGACTATCCAATTTACCCTTCTTTGCATGTGGTTTGGCTCTTCTTCTATCCCCTGCAACAACCTCATGACTAGAAACCCTAGAGATGCCGGAAAAACCACCTCAGCTCCATATACCAGTTGGAAAGGGGACATCCCAATGGCCCTCTTTGTACTTATTCTGTCAGCCCACAGAGCATATTTCTGTTTTGTGTGCCAAGATCTCTTATTATCCTCCAACAACTTCTTTATGATTCTTACTAGGCTTTTGTTGGATGACTCTGCTAGTCCATTTCCCTGGGGATAGTATGTTGTGGAATGATTCAGGCTGATATGGTATTTGTGGCAAAAATTTATCATCTTCTTAGAACAAAATGCTGGTGCATTGTCTGTCACTATTCTTTTAGGGCATCCAAATCTTGATAGGATATTATCTTCGAGAAAATTCATGATAACACCTTCGGTTTCCTTCTTAGTTGGTATGGCTTCTATCCACTTAGTGAAATAGTCAGTGGCTATCAATATCCATCTATGTTTCCCTGAGGAGTTAGGATTTATTTATCCAATGAAGTCTAAACCCCATTGCTGGAAGGGAGCTTCTACTATAATAGGGTGGAGGGGTAATCAAACGACCTTTCTTTTCCCTTCAAAAATTTGACATTGGTGACAAGCAACAATTACTTTATATACATCTGAAAACATAGTAGGCCAGTAGAAACCATCCCTCAGGATTTTGTTGACTGTCACCTTCCAGGAATGATGTCCACCATAGTATCCCTTGTGAAACTCCTCCTTTGTGTGTTTAGCCTCCTCCTCAAGAAATCAATTCAGCAGCACACCTCTAGGGTCCTTCCAGTATAGGAATTGATTCATAATATAGTACTTCGCATCCTTTAGTTTCACAGCTCTAGCCCTACTTTTGCTTAACCCTGGAGGAGCTTGTAAGTTTTGCAATACATACACAATGTCAACATACCAAGAGGATGCAGAGAATTCTGGCCTCACTTGCACCCTTACATATAGCTGATTTGAATATCCTTGTAAGAAGTTCAGTTGCAAAGAGTCACAGTTTGCCTTGGTCATTAATTTTGCTAACCCTTGCCCCTTTACCAGTTTGGTGGGTTTTATCTCCAGGTCGTATTCTAACAATACAACAATCCATTTGGCTCTTCTTCCTTCTGGGTCTTTTTGGGTGAGGATACCCTTCACAACACTGTTTGGGACATGAGCAATGATGTGTGAATGGAGGATATAAACCCTGGAATATTTTAGTGACTTGATTAAAGCATAGGCCTGCTTTTCCATGATATCATATTTCAATTCTGCATCTCTCAGTACCCTGCTGAAAAAAGCAATTGGTTGTTCAGCATTCTGGGCATTTTTCTGTAACAGTACCCCCACCACTGTATGCTCAGATGCATAGGAAAAAATCAAAAACTCTTTAGAAAAATCTGGACTGGCTAATACTGGGGCTTCGGTGATAGCGTTCTTAATGCCCTTAAATGAATCTCTTGCTTCCTCAGTCCATTTTACCTGATTTTCCTTTCTTAACATAATATCTGTAATACTCATCATAATTTCTGCCAAACTGGGAATGAACCTTCTCAGAAAACCCACTTGTCCGATGAAAGACTGCACCTCCTTTTTGCTTCTTGGCTCTCCAACTTTCTGAATGGCACTAACCCTTTCAGGATCGATCTTGATACCTCCCTTGGAAATAATATGACCCAAGAGCTTAGCTTCTTCTAATGCAAAATGTGATTTCTTAGGATTAAGGAAAACACTGTATTTTCTACATTTCTTAAAAACTTGTTCCAAATGCTTCAGGTGCTCTTCATCAGATTTTGAATACACTGTTATGTCATCCATGTATACAACCACAAACTTGTCCTTTTCTTCAGCGAATGCTATATCCATCGCCCGTTGGAAAGTAGCTCCTGCAGTCATCATCCCAAAAGGCATCTTCATGTACATGAAAGTACCCCAAGAAGTGGTAAAAGTAGTCTTCTCTTGGTCTTCAGGGCAAACCTTGATTTGATTGTATTTGGAGAAACCATCCATAGTAGAGATCCTTTCTTTGCTAACTACCTTTTGCAAGATATGCTCCATTTTAGGAAGGGGGTAATTATCCTTTAGTGAAGCTCTGTTTAGGTTCTGGAAATCTATACAGATTCTAATTTCACCATTCTTCTTCCTTTCAGGAACCAGATTTTCTATCCACTGAGAGAATCTCAAAGTGATAATGGTTTTTGCATTAAATATTCTTCTGATCTCTTTTTCTATCACAAGCACCAGTTTAGGGTTTATCCTCCTTAACTTTTGCTTGAAAGGTTTCTCTCCTGGTTTGATTGGAATGGAATGTTGTATTATAGAAGTATGATACTCCTTTAGTTCTTCATAACTCCATGCAAACGCAGCAGCATATTTTTTCATCAACTCTACATATTTCTCCTTCTTTTTAGCATGCATCCTCTTAGACAGGTTCACCATCCGAGGCTCTTCTTGAGTACCCAAGTTTTGGTCTTCTACCGCATCTCTGGGAGGTTCAAAATTTGGGTTTTTTGCTACATTGTTCTGGTCAAACAGCCTCTCCAGGGGTATCAATCCCTTGGGGATATAATTACCTTTTAATTGAATGATATCTTTCCCACCCAACATGTTTTTCCATTGTTTACTTTCTCTTTCTCCCTTCTCTGACTGCTCCTGGTCCATCAATGCTTCTATGTTCTCATTTTCATTGTCAATCTGAACATTAGCAAACTCATCAGACAAATCTAAAAAGCTTTTAATTTGTAAATCATCTTCAAATACTTGCCAGTATTTAGCATTGTCTGGAATAGATGGCCTGTTCACCACCTCTACCTCGTATTTTTCTTGAGAGAAAATAGGAGTTTTGAAACCACTAGCAGTGGTGGCCAAAGAATCTGCCACCTGATTTTCAAATCTTGGGATCACCCAGATCTTGTGTTCGGTGAAAAAGTTCCCAAAAATATCCCAGACTTCATTTCTATAGGCCCTCATCCTGGGATTTTTTTCCTAATAACTGTCATTCACTTGATTTACCACCAACTCTGAATCTCCAAAAACATGTATCCTTTTGGATCCCAAATCCTTTAGAGCTCTTAGTCCCAAGAGAAGATCCTCATACTCAGCCACATTATTAGTACACTCGAAGGTCAGCTTGTATCATAGGGCCCTGGACTCTTGGTCGGGAGGTATGATCCAAACCCCTGCACCAACACCATTCTTTCTTAGTGATCCATCGAAGTACATCTTCCACAGTCCTTCCTCAGTTTTATGCCTCTCTGAGGCCTCATGTCTTGATGCAAATTATTTATCTTCGTTGACCTCATGGTGAAATGGAGGTACAGGATCAGTGTGTGGACCATCATTAAGAAAAATAGAGGAACCAATCTCAGTGTCTACAGTGTATATAGGGTGATTTTCAGGTTTGTCATCATTGCTGACCACATAAGCCATCCTCTTTTCCCTATATAGTTTTCTATTGCTTCCAAAAAGTTGTATGGTGCCATAAGACATGTCCATCTGCATAGTTCCCTTTAACTTTTTTACCCAGGATCTTTACAACAACATCCTGAACTTAGCAGGCACCTCAGCCACTATTACATCCATCATAATGCTCTTAGATGGAATTTGTGCTAGGGTCACTACTACATATTTAATCAAACCCAGACATGGTACCTTTCTGGAATCAAAAGAATATAAGTCCTTGTAGGGTCTAGTAACTTCTAATCCAAACTGATCCAACACTGATTTTGGCATTAAGTTGTGTGAGGCCCCTGAAGCTATCAAGGCATCGTATAACAATTTACCATGAATATTCAAGCTCAAATAAAAGGGAGGGACCTCTTCGTCATCTGGTTCTTCCATCTTTGAACCAAAGATTATAGTGGGGGAATCATCTGCTAGTTCCAACATGTCCTGCATACTCTCTGTCTATCCTTTTACCAAGCTAGTTATCTCTTCCTTATATTCATTGTTTCTTAACAGCTCGTTTAAGGGGATAGAGATCTTCACCTTGGACAGTTCGGCCTTCAGATTGAATGTTGAAGCTGGCTTCACTACTTCAGCTACTTCTGGTTGCCTAACTTCTTTAGAATGTTGCCCCTCATCTTCTGAGGCTCTGTGTGTAGTAACCTCTGGCTGTTTTTCCTTTAGCTTCTCCGTATTCTGTTGAGTCTTGGAGGGCTAAATATGGGCAGACTTCCCTTCACTTATTGGTATCTCCCTGCTTCTTAACTTCATCTTTCTTTGGATATCATCTACAACATTCATGTAACCCATTTGGTACTGCTCATAGTCAAATTCAACAGCTTTACTAGCATTCCCCATAGTGAAAAAGTCATGTTTCCTTTCGGTTAAATGTACTTCATGGTCTAGGGTGTTAAGGAGATGGATATGGTCTCCAGTGGGGTCTTCAGGTCCTTCCTCATCCACCAAATTTTCAAGGAAAGGAGGCCTCATTTGGTGGTCTTCTTGATTTCTTGGATTTCTTGGAGGGGGCGTCTTTCTAAAGTTAGGATTTCTTATTTGATTTTCAGGCTGTTCCCTAGCAGGAGGTTTATTTTCCATGGTTAACCTATCCATTAGCTTTTCCATGGTTTCCATCATGGTATCAAACTTAGCATCACTAGAAGAGGAGGAGGCAGGGGTTTGGGTTTCTTGCTTCTTTTTATCTGCTTTTGTTTTTCCCTTCATTTTCCCCGAAGCCATCATGTTGGCTTCCACCTCTATAGTATCCTTTAGCATAGTAGGCAGGGTGGTAGATTTCCTCTCTCTTAATGTGCATGAGAAGTCTCCATCAAAGGCATCTACGTAGTGGAGCTTTGCAGCACCTATTGAGGGTTTTAGGTAATCTGGAATAGAATTATAGGCTTTCATAAACCTAGCCGAAAAATCATGAACTGATTCAAAACCTCCTTTCTTTAGATGGTTGCACTGGGACAAGACTAGGGCGGGGCTCCCTATCGTTTCCCACCTCTCTAAGAACAATGTCTTAAAGGCTGCAAAATAATTTATAGAAGCATTCGGCAACTGTCTGAACCATTTCTTGGGTTCTCCAAACAAACTCTGAGCAAACAACCTCATCTTAACATCATCATGGTCTACTTCCTCCAAATCAATAAAATCCTCAAATCTATCTACATGCTGCTTGGAAGAAAAACCTCCCTCTCCATCATAAGAGACAATTCTCTTGGCGTAGTTCTGAGGAAGGTCATGCAAAATGGCTGGTAGGACCAATGGTGCGAATCTAGCAACCATGGGTCTAGGTGGATTTTGAGCTCGGGGATGGATATTCTGGGCAGAATTACCTGCAAGGATCGTGATATGATATTTAGGGATCTGAGAACTAGATATAGCTCTTTCTGCTTTGATAATATTCTGCAACTTAAGCCAGACAAGATCTAACAAATAGGATTCAGGGGCATTCAGACCTTCTTCCCCTAGGCTTAGATAAGACTCAGATCTTGATCTTGGCAAGGGCTTTCCAATATATACCTCTATATCCAATTCTTGAAGAACAGGGAGTTCTCCTTTAGACCCAATTCTTTTAATGCTGGAAGAAGTAGCTTTATCCTTTCCGGTCTTATGTCTAAGTAATATTTCTAGATTTTCCACACTTAACAAAATTTCGGAAATAGGATTACCTCTCATATGGATCTTTCTTAAGGCCAGGATGCCCTTTGTTTGAGATTTCTTCAGAAATGAACTTGGCTCGTCGATCTTCCCCAATGGAGTCTTTCTTGAATGTGGATTTTTACGAGTGGAGTCGCCAGGGAAAAAATGCACAACCCTCTAGAAATTTGGAAATCTTTGATCGCCGGAAGAGATCTGTCTTCTCTTTGAATTTTCAAAATCCTTTGTCGTTCTTCCAGGGATAATAAAACAATCATGCTCCCCGGCAATGGCGCTAATTTGTTATCACCCAAATTAACCCCCAAGGTTGTGGAGAAGGCAATTCGGGGTAACCACTAACCAATCTTTAGACTTAAGCTACTGACCCATCTTAGTTTGAGAGGGCTCTCTCTACAAACATATGAAAGATTGGAATAATCAAAGGTGTCAACAATGAAAACATACACCAGCATTCATTATAAAAAATATTCAATTACAACACACAGAAGATCAGATTTATGCTGGGGAAAAAATGGTTTAAACGTCGGTTGGTTGAAACATATGAATCTCTATTTTTGGGCAATGGAGTCACGTTAGACAAAACTCTGAAAATTTATTCACAAGGGCTTCACAAATGCATTAACACAGGGGCGAGATAGTAAACAGCTCGTAGTCAAAGTGAATTTAATTAGTGTAACAGAAGATAAAGAAACAATCCATTGATGTAAGGCATATAACAATGAATCCTACATCAACTTTAGCAGAGAAGTACTAGTGAAATACTTGGAAAAAGATAAGTAGAGCATACTTCTATGAATTCTACTTAACTATCACACTGCACCAAGTATGGAGGAATGTTACAGATTGGAATTAACAATGAGAGATACACATTTAACATAGGAAAAGGAAAAACAGACTACAAGACCAGTTACACAAGAATCCCTAGAAGCATCGGCTCGGCTCTGCAATTTTTTATTCAAAATATAGCTCAGAAATGTCTTACAGAATAATACACAAAATTCCCATGAAAGTTTTCAACAAGATTTTTTGACCCTTCTGTCTTCAATTACAATGAATTTATAGATGCCCCTTGAGCTCTAGGCTTGGCTCTTTCCTAAACAGAAAACAATTGCTACTTACTGGACACCTAATTGATAGCTAATCAAGGCGCATTCGCCGTTACAACTTCAAAACAAACACAGGTGGTATAGGCCTAACCGCTTTTTTTTACATTCACTAGCCTATTTTACTATATGACCAACTACTTTAACAAAAAACAAAACAGAAAATTGACAGCTCCAGCTTGCTGCCTCCATTGCTCGCTGGTTCCTTAGCTGATGTCTTTGAGCTCTTAACCTGCCACTGCCACACCAGTCTTCCAAAAAATGGGTTTGCAGGCCATCTAAGTCTCTTCCAAAATTGGAGACCAGGAGTACACTTGTGTAGCCAAAACTGAATTGTTGGATAGTGAGATGCAGGGAATGTAAGAATACCGTCACCTTATTTCTGAGCTCTCACCTGATCATACCAATCAAGGAAGTCATTCGCGTCGAAGGAAGCATTTGTTCGGGTTTCCTTTGGTGGGGAAATAGGGGGCACCTCTTCAGTAGGGAGGATTAAGTGCTGGATTATGTCTTCATCCTGGGGGATTTTCTTCTCGTCTTCTTCATGGGCTTCTTCGCCTTCTTTCTACTGCTAAAAACTCTAGCACCCCTGTTGTGTCTTAGGCTCTTCCAGCTCGTTGACAGAACTGTCCTCCACCTGGTCGAAAACCATAGGAGGTAGAGGAGTATTCTCCTCCTCCATATTAGACAATACATGTTCTGGTGCAACTATTATCTCGACTCCTTGATCTCTCTCCATATTTCTGCTACTATTTGCAAAATAACCAAACAGATGAACTCACCACCCTTTCAGAATTTGATGTAAGTTGCAGGTCTAGATAATTAGGCTTATAACGATCGATAATGACGTCATCTCCATGCGAATTATGTTGTCATGATTCTCTGACTTAGACCTTCCAAATGATTTATCATGATGACTAAGGATAGGACTGATGCAATGCAGGTTTGACCATGCATTTTGGATCACACAGAAAGGATCCCTGATGGTGCTTAGGTGGCTTAGCCCATGTGGCCATCATTGATCTCTGGTAGAGATGTCCTTCTCGTGTGGAAACTAGTGATTGGATTAGGACCGTAGATTTCAGCTTCCGTGGCTTTCCATTTTGCCGCACACAGCTCCAAATATGACTATTGGATGATGCGTCCCTACCGACTGCGGCGATTTTGGGCGTGCTTAACATGCAGGCGATAAAAATCACCGTCGTTGTTCTGGACCGTTGATCCATCTCCGTTAGATCTGCGCCGTTGCAAAGAGCACAATGTTTAACCCACCCGCGATGATTTTGAACGCGACCCTTCTCTGCACATGTTAGATTAGCGCTATCCCTTTCTCGCCGTAGATCTTCGTTCCCGTTGATCTACACCGTCGATTTGTTTAGGAATTTTCTGTTAGGAACCTATGTGAACCCTTCTCTTTACTATGTCAGTATATTGTTGTTGGACGCATATGCTTTGTAAGTCGTCCTGTAGTATTTGTTGATCTGTAGTTTATATTAGCCCATAGTATTGATCGACAGTATTGGACGCATATGCTTTGTAAATCGTCCCGTAGTATTATATGTCCCATGGTTTTGACTCATGGTATTGGGCATAGACTTAGTATATAAGTGTGTGTTGAGGTCATTGAAGGCATGGTGAAGTTAATTGTATTGAGCTTGCTCAAAGGAGGTTGCCCCCTCGAAGTGGCCCGTGATCAATATAAAAGTGATTATGTTCTATTATTTCTGCTATTTCGCATATTCTTATTAATTAATTGTTGCAGGTGCATCACATCTAGTATCAGAGCACTTTCCTTGGCACAAGTGGGAAATTTTTTTCTTTTTTTGGGCGGCGACTTTCAGATCGATTTCTGAAAATTTTTGCACAAAATCAGAAGAAACCGATTGCATATCTGAATTATTCTTTCAAAAATACGCAGTTTCAAAAAACAAATCATCTCATTTGGAGTTCTAAAAGTGGAGATATCGCGGATTTAAAATCAGCAATTTTTCAGAATTTCGGTGACGGCCGTGGAAATTGCGGCGAGAAAATATTTTGACCGAGTGCCCAAATTTATATTTCGATTTCATGGGTAGAAGCAGAGTGGTTATTCCAGTTCTGGAAACATGCTATAATAGCGATTCTGAGCAATATAGATCTGGTTTTTGAACATTGGGTGGAATTTCTGCCCAAATTTTTTTCTGTTGCAGGTTCGGATCTGGGAATAATCCCTATCCGCTTAATTGTGGGAAGTACTTGGGCATAAGCCCTAAAACTCATTGTGAGGAGTACCACAAGAAATCCGAAGTAGCTGGCCATTGAGAGGACCTGCCAAGCGAAAAGGGCAACGACCCCTACCTGATTGACTAGTTCTCACCCGTGAGGTAAACCAAGAGCTGTCGTTTGTGGCAAAGCGGTTATCAGTTTTACCTAAGCCGTGGAGTGAGGGGTACTGCCCCAATACGCAAGCCGTCAGACAGCATTGGTGGCCGAGTGAAAACCCTGAACTGTTAGGAAGCCGCACATACCTGGGGTCCATATCTACTTTAAGCTGAACTATTGTCGATCACTGCTGCGCCGTTTCAGATCCATTTTGCCAGCCGTTCCAGATCCAGCCGTTCGGCGTTGTTCCAGATTCCTTCCGAGCCGTAGCCGCTCCAGTCTGGGAAAAAAAAAAAATCTGGTTATGGTTGTCACCCATGCAGGAGCAAACACCATGGAGGAAGCACTTGCAGCCATCCAAACCAAACTCCAAGATCTGGATGAAAAATTTCTCATCCTCCATCTTCAGCATTCAGCCATGAACAATAAACGACAACCAGAATCTTTTGCAGCCATTGGGTTCTCTTCTTCCAACAATTTTCGTGGGCCGAAGCTTGATTTTCCTCGCTTCAATGGTACTGATCCGACTGGATGGATATACCGAGCAGAACAATATTTCAGTCTGCATAATACTTTTGATGTCTAGAAAGTTCCACTTGCATCCTTTCATTTGGAACAGGAAGCCCTTCAATGGTACCGTTGGTACATCAAAGCACATCCCGAGCCAAACTGGATAGATTTTTGCCAACTCATTTTGCCACGATTTGACCCTAGTGCTTTCGATGATTTCACAGGAGCACTCACTAAACTTCACCAAATTGGCACAGTGAGAGAGTATCAGACAAAATTTGAGAAATTGGCCAACCACACAGAAGGATTGTCTGATGAATTCTACAGGAGTTGTTTTATAAGTGGTCTCAAGGATGAAATCCGCTCAAAGGTCAAAATGTTTTGTCCCAACACAATGATGGAAGTCCTAGGGTTGGCTAAGCTGGCTGAGGACAAGATTGCAGCTCAACAACGCTCCAAACCCACCCTTGTTCCCTTCAGAAATATGGGTTCCCAACGACCTCCCATCACGCCTTCTCCTCAACCAACTCCTATCAAGCATTTGTCTGAGATAGAAATGCAGGCACGCCGAGAAAAAGGGATTTGCTATAATTGTGATGAGAAATTCACTCGGGGACATAGATGTGTTCAACAAAAGCTCTATCTCTTGGATGTGGAATCTCCGCCTGCCTTAGAACTTGGTGAAGAAGATACGGATACAGTGGATGATCAGATCGAGATTCAACAACCGCCTGTTGACACCCCATTTTAGGACGACCCACCTGAGATCTCTCTCCATGCTGTAACTGGCGTCACCACCCCACAAACAATGCGAGTCAGGGGATACTTCAAGAAGCTCCCTCTTACCATACTCATTGATTCTGGTAGCACTCATAACTTCATTGACCCTCGGATTGCCAAACAGGCTGATTGTTTTGTCCATCCTTGCTCCAACTTTGAAGTCATGGTTGCCAATGGGGGCACCTTGCCTTGCAAGGGGAAGTGTCACAATGTGCGTATCTCTATGGAAGATTATAACCTATGCTCTAACATGTTTGCCTTGCCCTTAGGTGGATGTGATGTGGTTTTGGGCGTTCAATGGTTATGCACACTTGGCCCCATCTTATGGGATTTTGTTGAACTTTGGATGCAGTTTAGAGTCAATGGGGCACAACACAAATTTATGGGCTTACAACCAGGGTCTCTCTGCATCATCAGTTCACATCGCCTGGAAAAAATCCTTAAGAAGAATTCACATGGTGTCATCACTCAGCTCAATTGCATTCAGATGCACCCATCAACAGTCTCCACTACTTCCTTGGATAGATATGCTGGCATCTTTGCTGAACCAATGCGCTTGCTACTGTCACGAGACCTTTCTGGTAAGACTTTAGCCACATCTACCTCTCAGCAGGAAATGATGGCTATGTTGCATGCAGTACAGAAGTGGCAGCCATACCTATTAGGGAATTATTTTTGCATCAAGACTGATCTCCCGAGTCTGGAAAATTTTCTGGAACAATGGGTCTCCTCCCCAAAACACCTGAAATGGGTTATCGAACTCATGGGTTATCCCTATGTGATCACTTACAAGAAGGGTAAGGACAATATGGTGGAAGATGCTCCTTCTTGCACAATTGATGACCCAGTTTTGCTTACAACTCCTTCTCTGCTTGTTCCAAATTGGGTGCAATATGTTCAACACGGCTCTCTCTTCTATGAACTCCATGCTTCTTCATCAACAGGGCACTCTGGGTTCTGCAACATGTATGACCAAGAACAATGTAACTTGTTTTGGCAGGGACTAAAAATGCCAATTCAACAGATGGTGGCTGACGATGATACTTTCCAAGTCAACAAGGGTGAAATGACACTCCTTTCGGGATTGCTCAAACCCTTTCCCATCCCTAAACAGCTTTGGCCAACTATTTCTATGGATTTCCTAGCAGCGCTCTGGTGGTACAATACCACATCTCACAGGACACCATATGAAGCGGTCTATGGAAAAACACCGCCAGTTCTTCTTCCATACACCCTTAGCATCTCCCCACTTCAGGAAATTGACTCGGTTCTTCGAAACCGCGATCAGATTCTTCTCATTCTGCAGGACAATCTTCACATGGCCAGAATTCGCCTGAATCAACAAGCCGATCAGCACCGTTCTGAGCGCATTTTCCACGCAGCTGACAGGGTTCTTCTTCATCTACATCCTTCCAAGCAATCCTCCTTGACACTCCAAAGGCGTCAGTGGCCTGAAATGCAACCCGAGGATGCTACCGGGGAACCACTCCTTTAGCTTCTACATCAATTTCTCCACCCAAAGCTTTGAGGACAAAGCTTTTTCTAAGGGAGAGGGGATGTTAGGAACCTATGTAAACCCTTCTCTTTACTATGTTAGTATATTGTTGTTGGACGCATATGCTTTGTAAGTTGTCCCATAGTATTTGTTGATCCGTAGTTTATATTAGCCCATAGTATTGACCTATAGTATTGGACGCATATGCTTTGTAAGTCGTCTCGTAGTATTATATGTCCCATGGTTTTGACTCATGGTATTGGGCATAGACTTAGTATATAAGTGTGTGTTGAGGTCATTGAAGGCACGGTGAAGTTAATTGTATTGAGCTTGCTCAAATGAGGTTGCCCCCTCGAAGTGGCCCGTGATCAATATAAAAGTGATTCTGTTCTATTATTTCTGCTATTTCGCATATTCTTATTAATTAATTGTTGCAGGTGCATCACATTTTCCCATAGGTTAACACCTCCTCCACCTTTGTAACATTTATATTTAATTTTTGCGCCAAAGGCTCAAGGCTGCAGATCTATGGGGCGACTTAATCCATGCCGTCCCTACACACCCTTGTCTGCTACCGGTGTATTGGCCTGCCTTTAGTCCCCTGATCACCCTGGAAGACTGGATCTCTAAATATTCTTTCTCCTTTTTCCAAATCCGCCATATCTAGCTCTGATCACCTACCCTGACGGTGTGACTTGGGAGTTTTGGCTTCCTTTGAGGAATCATTTCGATCCTTCAAACCCTTTTCCTTCTTAAAAGATCTTCTTTAAAGCTCAGCACATTTTGAGTGCTAACACTTCTTTTTACCACTAGATTTTTGAGGTGAAGTGGATTGAACTGAATTCAATTCCTCAGTGGAAGCAAGGTTGAGTGATTGGTTGGTGTTTTTTCCATCCTGCGGTGAGGGTGGAGTCTTTCCATGGTGGCTCTACGATCCACTGGATTGTGTAGCAGGCTAGGTGTGAACGGAACCAATGATTCCATCGACATGAGGTCCCGTAGGTGGTTTCATTGGATTATAGGTAGGGCAGGGGGTATCAGGGATGATATCATATAATGTGTCGGATTGAGCATAGACAAGGTCTAGGTACTGAGCACGAGATATGGCTTGTTCTTTTGTAATGGCCCCACCCATAGTTACATCTTTAGCTATGATAAGTAGTTCGTTTGTAAACCAATCAAAAGTAGTTGGTCTGGAATAGGAGCTTTAATAAGATTTCTTCTCCTCCTCCACTCATGAATATGATCAGAAATTTTAGTGGAAGTAGTTTGGTGGAGAGAAGTCAAAAGATCCGTACCAGTTTCATAGCGAATTGGTAACTGCAAGTGAGTGAAAAAGGACATAGCTAAAGATCTAAAATTAGGAAAGGAATGTGGTGGAAACTCAATGTACCACTTTGCAGCGGTGCCAGTAAGAGTCCGTTGAAATAAACTCAAATAGATGGAATCATGCATTAAGGAATTTGATGAACACCACAAATGATAATTCATTACATGGTTTTAGGGTCTTCACCGGGTTCGCCATCAAACTTCGGGATGTCAGATGGTAACTTCATAGGAATAGCTAGCCAATTGATACCATGATATATGGGATCATTAGTCAAACAAGATAGATATGGAAGATCTAGCATAGCCAGAAATGGTAACTGTTGGTTTGGATGTGGATACTAGTAATACTAATAAGGCATATGTGTACTAGTAGTACCGTGGATGTATTGATCATAAGGCCCCCCATAGGGAATTGGCCATATGGAGGTGGGCCTCTTGGGTTGGGAGGTGGACTCAAAGGAGGTCCTCATCCGGAATAAGGTGGTCCTCCACCAGAAGGTGGGGGTCCTCCTCCTCGAAAATAAGGTGGTCCTCCACCAGAAGGTGGGGGTCCTCCTCCTCCAGAATAAGGTGGTTCTCTGCCAAAAAGTGGGCATCCTCCTCCTCCAATATGAGGTGGTCCTCTGCCAAAATGTGGGGGTCCTCCTCCTCTAGAATGAGGTGGTCCTCCTCCAGAAGGTGGGGGTCCTCCTCTGGAATAAGGTGGTAGTGGTGGACTAGATGGTGGGGTAGGTGGTGGGACATATGGTGGGGGGGTGGTCCGTTGGATGGGGGTCCAATCGGTGGAACATTATGATGCCCCCATGGGGTGTTCATGTTGTCAGGATAGGGTAATCCAGGAAAACAGTTTCCCCGATAATTTTGTCTTATAGAAGGATTATGATTTCCCGAATAGATGTACCCCCATGGGGGTTGGGTCCAAGTAGATGGTCCCCCTATGGGATGTGTCCCCATAGTTTGTTCCAAGGTTGGTAGAGAACTTCCAACTGTCTTGTAGTTCAAATTTCCTCCACTCACGTTATGTCCACATCTAGGGGTTTCCCCCGAGTTGAAAATTCTCCACTTATAGGAGTGTGCCCAATAATCGTATGTTGACCACTATTCGTAGCTTGACCCGCAGTTAACTATTGACTACTAACAAAGGAATGAATTCCACTCAATTATTGACAAATAGGTAAATGATAACCTCCCCTCGAATTTTGAGGTGGGGGTGGTGGAGGTAGCGTTCTAGTAACATAGTTAATAGTGGTTGAAGGTTTCCATCCAGTGGTTGGCGTCAAATGAGGTGTAGAATCAATCGCCTGACTTTAAGGTGTACTCGCAGGAAATGAGGACTGACCTGGTTCATAAGTGGTCATGTTGGGTGTAGATATTCTAGGTGGAGAAAAATATTAAGAATGTATGGAGGAATGTTGTTCAATAGTAGTTACTTCCGGATTGGATGTAGTTGGGAAACTCTGTCGTCTAATTTGGTTACCGAATGTTCATAAACTTTCAATAGTCTCGTAAATAGGTGTGTGAAATACGTCATTGGGAATCCATGGAGGAAGCTGATGGGGTGGAGTTTCCACCATCAGAAGTGATCCAAAATCAGAAACATGATGTCCTAAAGAAGTGTCCCAAAGTGATGTAGTTGGACCAAAAGTCGTTGATATTGGGTCATCCAGGGCTTTCTTGAAAATCCAGTCCGTATCTCTGGGATTTTCTTCCATCAAATGATGAAAGGATGTGTCATGTGAAGTAGGTTGTTCCACGATCAAAGGTCCCGTAGGATCAATGATGGGTGGATTTGCAGGAGGTGAATAATTCATTCCCGGTTCTAAGGTAGAAGCATCCTCTTCATGTGACATAGATGTAGTAGGTTGATCTATTGTTGCTCATGAGTTCTCCTCCTCATTAAATGGATATTCAGGTGGCAATTTTAAAATCCTATGGGATCTTCTTAAAGGTTGATCAGCCAGGATGGATGAATCAAAACTTCTCCTAAAAGTCTTCTAAAGAAAAGAAACACACACTCCAATATTTACTGAAGCTAAAGCTGCAAGAAAACTGTGTGATAGATGGGATTCAATAGTCTAGAACCTCACAAGATTATCAAGGCGTCGCAACTCAAAATATACCATAGGGTCCAACAGTTATACTCGGCTCAATATTTCATAGCACTAACTAGGGAGGATTAGGACCATACCCCTGACCGTATAACACAACTACCTAGTAGAACTTGCATAGTATCTCCCTGAGTGTTGTTCTCGATGTATTTCCACATCAGGACGGCCAATAGTTTATCTCAGATGGTTACAGGAATCCTAATGGGGTCTCCCGATATACACAAGGTACGTGGGAGTTCAAACCGTAGTGGTGATGTCTAATGCACAACCGTAGGACAGGAGCCTTTTGATATACTAACGAGTACGTGAAGTACCTTTTAATATACCAAAGGGTATGTGAAAGGACATTCGAT
Organism: Larix kaempferi; assembly: GCA_027924585.1. Classification (NCBI taxonomy): domain Eukaryota; kingdom Viridiplantae; phylum Streptophyta; class Pinopsida; order Pinales; family Pinaceae; genus Larix; species Larix kaempferi. The sequence continues at coordinate 21,468,417 of BSBM01000577.1, forward strand.
ATACTGATTGGCATGTGGAAGAACTCCAAGCCCCCGAGATGCAGTGTAGGACAATAACGACATATTCCATGCTTAAATACGTCATAACACATCTCTAACTTAACACACAAGTTTATCTACAGTTTTAACCTAATCTAATGTTAAATTTTATCTCGACGGTTAAGTGAATGCATGAGGTGAGAGACTTGGAATTTAAAAAGATGCAAACCTTAACTAAATGAAAATTCAAATCTTTTCCTTTTCTCTTCGATGAAAACTAGCTATAATAGTAAGGAAAAATATTTTTTTTGTTTTCGATAATGAAAATGAACAAGTACCCCTACACTTTCAAAATCAACCAAAAAGACTAATGAAGTACTTTTTCAACAATCCAACAAAAATGAATAACACACCAAATATAAACATTTTCTTTTTCTTTTTCTCTTTTCAAGTTAAATGAATCTACGAAAAAAATGAAAAGGAGAATTTCTCTTTTTCGAATGCAATAACTCTTATTTCCCAAAACAACGATCCAAGAAATGGGAAGAAAATAAAAAAAACGTAAGAATTTTTTCTATCTTTGGAACGCTTTTCAAAAGTTCAAATGCACTTGAAATCTTCAAGGAAATGATCAATAACTTTTCATAACCAAGAAAATGCAAGTTAATAATTAATCTTTCAAACTTTTCAAAGTTCTTCTAATAATCATGAAAAATCCTCTAGAACAATTCCAAGAAACAAAACTTGGAATGAAGATAATGAACAACTTTGATTTTCTAAATGAATGTACCCAATATATATGAGAATTATGTCACTTTTCAGATCTATATTCAGAAAATGAGAGAATATACTACTGGAAACTTTAAACGGTTGGAAATTCCCAAAGAAAAATAATCACCCAAAATCTCAAAAACACTCAAAGCACACAAAATCAAGCAAAAAATCACAACAACTAAATATGGGAGGGCTCAGAAGTCAGATCAAACAGATCAGATGAGGTGATAGGGAGTCACAAGACTGAGTGCACTCATGGGGGATTGAAATTTCCCACAACAAATGAACCACCCTCTTGACTAGCTAGGACTCTAATCGACAGTTAAATTTCAAAATCAAGCCAAGGACGAAGCATGTTGTTCCTAGGAGGTTCTGCAGTAGTAAAGGACAAACACACTGAAATAAAAAAACCAAACCAAAAACCAACTTGGAATTTTGAGATGCACCTGCAACAATTAATTACTAAGATTATGTGAAATAGCAGAAATAATAGAACAAAATCACTTTTATATTGATCACGGGCCACTTCGAGGGGGAAACCTCCTTTGAGCAAGCTCAATACAATTAACTTCACGGTTCCTTCAATGACCTCAACACACACTTATATACTAAGTCTATGCCCAATACTATGATTCAAAACCATGGGACATATAATACTATGGGACGACTTACAAAGCATATGCGTCCAATACTATGGGTCAATACTATGGGCTAATATAAACTACGGATCAACAAATACTACGGGATGACTTACAAAGTATATGCGTCCAACAACAATATACTAACATAGTAAAGAGAAGGGTTGACATGGGTTCCTAACATCCCCTCTCCCTTAGAAAAAGCTTTGTCCTCAAAGCTTTGGTTGGAGAAATTGCTGCAGAATCTGAAGGAGTGGTTCCCCAGTAGCATCTTCGGTTTGCATTTCAGGCCACTGATGCCTTTGGAGTGTCAAGGAGGATTGCTTGGAAGGCTGTAGATGAAGAAGAACCCTGTCAGCTATGTGGAAAATGCGCTTAGAACGGTGTTGATCAGCTTGTTGTTTCAGGCGAATTCTGGCCATGTGAAGATTGTCCTGCAGAATGAGAAGAATCTGATCTCGGTTTCGAAGAACCGAGTCAATTTCCTGAACTGGAGAGCTGCTAAGGGTGTATGGAAGAAGAAAAGGCGGTGTTTTTCCATAGACTGCTTCATAATGTGGTATTGTACCACCAGAGCGCTGCTAGGAAATCCATAGAAATAGTTGGCCAAAGTTGTGTAGGGATGGGCACGGGTTTGAGCAATCCCGAAAGGAGTGTCGTTTCCCCCTTGTTGACTTGGAAAGTATCATCGTCAACCAACATCTGTTGAGTTGAAATTTTTAGTCCCGACCAGAAGAAGTTAAATTGTTCCCGGTCATACATTTTGCAGAACCCAGAGTGCCTTGTTGAAGAAGAAGCATGGAGTTCATAGAAGAGATAGCCCTGTTGAACATATTGCAACCAATTTGGAACAAGCAGAGAAAGAGGTGTAAGAGAAACTGGGTCATCAATTGTGCGAGAAGGAGCATCTTCCACCATATTGTCGTTACCCTTCTTGTAAGTGATCACATAGGGACAACCCATGAGTTGGATAACCCATTGCAGGTGTGTTGGGGAGGAGACCCATTGTTCCAAAAAAATTTCCAGACTCGGGAGATCAGTCTTGATGCAGAAATAATTCCCTAATAGGTATGGCTGCCACTTCTGTACTGCATGCAAAATAGCCATCATTTCCTGCTGAGAGGTAGATGTGGCTACATTCTTACCGGAAAGGTCTCTTGAAGGCAGCAATCGCATTGGTTCAACAAAGATACCTGCATATCTATACAAGGAAGTAGTGGAGACTGTTGATGGGTGCATCTGAATGGAATTGAGCTGAGCGATGACACCATGTGAATTCTTATTAAGGATTTTTTCCAGGCGATGTGAACTGATGATGCAGAGAGACCCTGGTTGTAATCCCATAAATTTGTGTTGTGCCCCATTGACTTTGAACTGCATCCCAAGTTCCGCAAAATCCCATAAGATGGGGCCAAGTGTGCGTAACCATTGAATGCCCAAAACCACATCACATCCACCTAAGGACAAGGAAAACATGTCAGAGCGTAGGTTATAATCTTCCATAGAGATACGCACATTGTGACACTTCCCCTTGCAAGGTAAGGTACCCCCATTGGCAACCATGACTTCAAAGTTGGAGCAAGGATGGTCAAAACAATCATCCTGTTTGGCAATCCGAGGGTCAATGAAGTTATGAGTGCTACCAGAATCAATGAGGATGGTAAGAGGGAGCTTCTTGAAGTATCCCCTGACTCGCATTGTTTGTGGGGTGGTGACTCCGGTTACAGCATGGAGAGAGATCTCGAGTGGGTCGTCCTGAGATGGGGGTGTCAACAAGCAGGTGTTGAATGTCGACCTGATCATCTATTGTATATGTAGCTTCTTCACCAAGTTCTAAGGCAGGCAGAGAATCCACATCCAAGAGATAGAGCTTTTGTTGAACACATCTATGTCCCCGAGTGAATTTCTCATCACAATTATAGCAAATCCCTTTTTCTCGGTGTGCCTGCATTTCTATTTCAGACAAATGCTTGATAGGAGTTGGTTGAGGAGCAGGCGTGATGGAAGGTCGTTGGGCACCCATATTTCTGAAGGGAACAAAGGTGGGTTTGGAGCGTTGTTGAGCTGCGAGCTTGTCCTCGGCCAGCTTAGCCAACCTTAGGACTTCCATCATTGTGTTGGAACAAAAGATTTTGACCTCTGAGCGGATTTCATCCTCGAGACCACTGATAAAACAACTCCTGTAGAATTCATCAGACAATCCTTCTGTGTGATTGGCTAGTTTCTCAAATTCCGTCTGATACTCTCTCACTGTGCCAGTTTGGTGAAGTTTAGTGAGTGCTCCTGTGAAGTCGTCAAAAGCACTAGGACCAAATCGCGGCAAAATGAGGTGAAAAATTCTGTCCAGTTTGGCTCGGGATGAGCTTTGATATACCAACGGTACCATTGAAGGGCTTCCTGTTCCAAATGAAAGGATGCAAGTGGAACTTTCTGAACATCAAAAGTATTATGCAGACTGAAATATTGTTCTGCCCGGTATATCCATCCAGCTGGATCGGTACCATTGAAGCGAGGAAAATCAAGCTTCGGACCACAAAAATTGCTGGAAGAAGAGAGCCCATTGTTTGCTGAAGACTCGGACTGCCGTTTGTTGTTCATAACTAAATGTTCAAGATGGAGATCGAGAAAATTTTCATCCAGATCCTGGAGTTTGGCTTGGATGGCTGCAAGTGCTTCCTCCATGGTTTTTTCTCCTGCACGGGTGACAACCCATAACCAGGATTTGTTTTTTTGGTTGACTGGGTAGGAAAACAAAAACAGGAACTACTTCAGTAAGGAAAAATTTGGATTTGGGAAAAAATCAGAAGGGTAATTGGGGTTTGACTAGGTTTTGGACACTGTTGGATAGACAGGGAAGCAAAAATGAGGATTTCAGAAGCGGGGTGAAAGAATGGGAAAATTTGGGAGAGGGGAACAAAGAAGCAGAATTCAGAAAGGAACTCTGTGGTAAAATTTGAAGGGGATTGGGTGAAATCTGAGGAAGTTATGGCAAACCCTAAAAATAGACAAATGTGAGATTTCGGGTTGTAGGAAGGGGAATTGAGGATAGGGTCCTCAGGAATGAAATATGCAGAATGGAATGACAGGGGTTCCCTGAAAATTTCAGACCAGAGCGGCTATGGCTCGGATTTTTTATTTTTTTTACAGACTGGAGCGGCTACGGCTCGGAAGGAATCTGGAACAACGCCGAACGACTGGATCTGAAACGGCTTGCAAAATGGATTTGAAACGGCGCAGCAGTGATCGACAATAGTTCAGCTGAAAGTTGATATGGACCCCAGGTATGTGCAGCTACCTAACAGTTCAGGGTTTTCACTCGGCCACAAATGCTGTCTGACGGCTTGCGTATTGGAGCAGTACCCCTCACTTCACGGCTCAGGTAAAACTGATAACCGCTTTGCAACAAATGACAGCTCTTGGTTTACCTCACGGGTGGGAACTAGTCAATCAGGTAGGGGTCGTTGCCCTTTTCGCTGGCAGGTCCTCTCAATCGGCCAGCTACTTCGGGGTTCTTGTGGTACTCCTCACAATGAGTTTATTGTCTTATTCCCAAGTACTTCCCACAGTTAAGCGGATAGGGATTATTCCCAAATCCGAACCTGCAACAGAAAAAAATTGGGCAGAAATTCCACCCAATGTTCAAAAACCAGATCTTAATTGCTTAGAATCGCTATTATAGCATGTTTCCGGAACTAGAACAACCACTCTGCTTCTACCCTATTAAAGCGGAATAGAAATCTGGGCACTCGGTCAAAAGATTTTCTTGCCGCAATTTCCGCGTCCGTCACCGAAATTCTAAAAAATTGCTGATTTTAAAGCCGCGATATATCCACTTTTAGAACTCCAAATGAGATGATTGTTTTTTTGAAATTGCGTATTTTTGAAAGAGGAATTCAGATATGCAATAGGTTTCTTCTGATTTTGTGCAGAAATTTTTAGAAATTGATCTAAAAGTCACCGCCCAAAAAAGGAAAAAAAATTCCCCTTGTGCCAAGGAAAGTGCTCTGATACCAGATGAGATGCACCTGCAACAATTAATTACTAAGAATATGCAAAGTAGCAGAAATAATAGAACATAATCACTTTTATATTGATCACGAGCCACTTCGAGAGGGGCAACCTCCTTTGAGCAAGCTCAATACAATTAACTTCACGGTGCCTTCAATGACCTCAACACACACGTATATACTAAGTCTATGCCCAATACTATGAGTCAAAACCATGGGACATATAATACTACGAGATGACTTACAAAGCATATGCGTCCAATACTATGGGTCAATACTATGGGCTAATATAAACTACGGATCAACAAATACTACGGGACGACTTACAAAGCATATGTGTCCAACAACAATATACTAACATAGTAAAGAGAAGGGTTGACATGGGTTCCTAACAAATTTTTTACACTCAGTTTCAAATAATGAAGGGCGACGCTCCCTACAAGTGTGCAGTAGAGTGTTGGATGACCCAACGATGCGCTATTGCAAACTGAAAAACCGCGTCAACGACACACTATGTAAACTGCCAGAGAGCGTCGGTGATGCAGTCTGCTAATAGGTCAAACATATCAGAATTACAGTGACACGGGGGTTGAATTGACCAGGTGCGTCGAGCGAGATCTGAGCAACAAAAGTAAAAAATACTCCAAGAATAAAAAGGTAGAGGGTTCACTAATGATCCTAAGCAGAGTTTGGATTGGCGAGAAACTCTCTGAAGGTCGGATCCAATGATAAGAGACAACTTAGACTCTAGAAACTAATTGGAAAGAAATAAAAGAAACCGAAAATACAATGAAATAAGAATCATGGACTACCCTCCCCAGTACGGTCTCCAATTTTGTTTGTAGATAATTTATTAATGCAGACAAAAATTGATCTCTCTAGTCTAAATGATTTAGATGTAGAACAAAGCGAGTACATAATACACACAACTTTCCTAGATTGGCTAAAATGCAGGATAATGAAAGAAGTAGCTTACCTTATGGATGCAGATATTTTCTCCTTTGTTGATCCAAGTCCCGATCTTCAGATCTCAAGTTGCAAAACTAGTCAATAACATGTGGAAACATTCAAAAGATAAAAGCACATGGATGTGTATCAATCTAGATCAACAGTCAAAGAGGTCAATCCTAAACAATATTAACACAATAGAGCTTATGGAAAGAATCTGTATTAAATGTAATGATAAGAAATACAAAGAGAGAGGTGTTACAACCGATTCTTTCACATCATAACCTCCTTCCAACAATCCTAGCCTCAAGATCAAATGCTTATCCTCTAATGGATGAAGAGGATCTCCTAGCAAAATTCCAACAACATGTAGGTACTCTATCCTTCCTTCTTTAACAATGGAGAGGGGGTTCATATATATAGATCTAAAGGGATAAGAGAGGTTGGGGATTTAGGGAAGAGGCTTAAGGTATCATTCCACTAGGTAAGGGGATCAAATTCCACCTTCCAGTTATGTAGGGATAAGCTTCCACGAAACCCAAGGTTCGAGAAGTCGCTCAAAGTTCCTTTTATCCATTTTAACCAACTGTGATGCACCTTGCACAAGGACAACATGCGTCAAAGGTAGATCAATGCACCTTGTACAAGGGCACACTGCCTCACTGATGCACTCTAATAAGGTGCAGAGCACGTCACCTTGATCCTGGTGCACCTTGCTAGAAGGAAGGGTGCGTCGAGGTGACAACAAAAGGAAAAAGGAAAAGACAACAACCTTTCTTCCGATGTTTTATCTCAGGAACTTTAGGGATCAGGGCATAAGGATGACAGATAACTCATGGTGACAATATTTTGGTGTAACAGAAGTAGACACTGCGCATGCCTGCTAGTTTTAATGTAATTAGTGCTAAAAAGGTTTGTGATTCAAACTTATGTTATATTTCTTGAGCATGACCACCTGCTTAGACCATTTTATAGCTTTCATGAATGATATCTTACATTTAAACTAAAGGTGCCCATTATTTACATGCACATAAGCACTACGATCCTCCAAGGCCTCATTTTCTTATTTAAGGTATCAATCTAGGACTTAAAGCTCCCAGATCTTTTCCTTTAGCCTTTGGATTTTCTTTTTCTTCTTCTTCAATTTAGACCAGTTATTAGTATTCATAAGGGTACTATTCTCATAATGGACTATAGGATAAAAGAATTTGAAATTCTCTTACTCCAAGTCAACAAATGCAGGAGTGAGGCTAAAATTCTCATAAAAATCAAACTTTAAAATTGGACTAACACACATCATTGCAATCTCTCTAATATCCCAGCCAAGAATAGGCTAGAATATCAACTCAAACACACAAATTGTCAACATAATTTTAGTAGTAATTTGTAACATTTTTTTTTGTTCTGCAAAGTCATAACTCAGGATACTGATTCACAACTCAAGGATGATGGGAAGAAATTTAGGTTCTGGTTTTTGTATGGGAAATTGTGCAGCAACAATGTATAATAGGGCCAATCACTAAGTCCTATGCACAAAGCACTGGAGCAATTTACTTTTCAACAATCAGATAAATATGATGTCTACTTCGAAACTTCCTGGGCCTTCCAGAATATGCATACTAGAATGGGGAGTTAATTTGAATGTAAACAGGGTTATGTTAGGCATATAACTCTGTAACATATGTTGTATTAGAATTTATGTGTACTTGGGAGGTTCTGGTGGAGTTTGGGAAAATAGGTTGGATTTACTCTTTGGCTTCCCAAGAACTGAATGGAATTATCTAATTAGTGTTATGAAGATGTAATATGATTCATTATTGTCCAAATAAATCACATCAACTTACAAAATTGAATTTTAGTTCATACAATAGATTTGCCAGGAAAAACAATAAAACTAGCTAGTTGGACTACGTGACTAGTACGACTTCTAGTGGACCCAAACACCGTACGAACTGAACTAAATTGCATTATGAATCTTCATATGGATTAATTATGACCTTAATGACCTGCATAACTTTACATAATGACTTTTATAATTATATAACTCATTTTACAACCTTTTTGGGAAAACTAGTCAAAATTGCTAGTCTAATGAGCATAGGTAGGAAAAGGACTCAATTAATTGAAGAATTTGAAAGGAATATTTATGAATAATATTAAGGATGGTTTATAATAGAATAACCATCATCTTATAGGTAGGTTTTCAACACCAAAATGACTCTAAGGCTCTTAGTGACCTCCAACATGAACCATGTCTCAATTACATCAAAGAAAGCTCCATTGGTTGGAGTCTAAAATACATAGTGAAGGTAGGTTTTGAGCAGCATGAGTGGACCTGATGTAGTTTCGGTGATCAGATATTGAATCCTCCTCCATCATAAAATAATTTGAATCACCATTGATTGATTTCCAACAGATAATTAGAGAGAAGAGAAGAAGATAGAAGGTTGTTGCAGGAGTGGTTCCTTCTTCAAAACTCTTGAACTCTTTTGAAGCAATTCGACCCCAACTTGTGATCAGTATTTAATGGATGCATATTAGTATTCAATGGCTGCAAATTAGTCTTCAATACCTTCCATAGAGAGTGTCACATCCCCTTCCATCAATCCAATGCAAGGAAGGAAACATGACCAAGCACACCGGGTTTATTTGACAATCTCAGCCCCATTCATTATTAAGAAATTCATTATAAATAAAACCTTTTGTGTACAAATTCATTCTTAATAAACATAGTGGAATTACACACTATCCACACACCATTTCATCATGCATTCAACATATAAACAACAATCATTAATTAAAACCTTGCAGAGCATAGAATTAACATAACTCAACCCACACGAATACTTATCTTGAAATGTAGTGCAGAATCATACTCAATATAAACACAAATGCCTACTGAATTTACACAATGGAATTAAAAACATATTAACAGACACACGGACTAGAATGCATCAGCATATTTCTTCCAGGAAGAATAATGAAACAATCATACAATAATCAATCTCATTCTCATGCTATGCACAAGCTTCATGCCAACTAGTTTAAGATAATCATTTCATTCAATTAACATGAATAATTAAACATGTAGAACATAACACATAATGATCATAATTTAAACCACAAAGACTACTTATCTTTGAGATGAAGTTTTCCAACAACTGGCTATGTGAGAGCAACGTTCCACCCAACCATAGATCTCTGTCCAGCCTATATTCTTTCAGCTGAGAGATCGCCCCCGAGGTAGGTTGTGTATCCACCAAGGAGGAACTAAACAAGCTCACTCACAGCCATAGTTTCATTCAAACAATCATGCTAAGCCAACACACAGTTGGGTTTACCAAGCATGTAATAAGCGAAGGAGGAGGATGCTAAGCCAGTGAGCTCCACCACGGGGCTACAAACATCTTGAGCTAAATTCAAGCAATCCAATCCTCTGTTCAAACATTCACACTTGGATTTATCACAATTCTGTCATCAAACAACTCAATCTCGTCATTGGACTTCTGAGCTATAGAAATTGGGTTTTTCTATGGATTTCGGAGTATCTAATGCTCTCAAATTCGCCCCAAGGTTCATACCTATGGATCCCCGATTTGATTTCACTGTCAAATACCAATTCTGGGTGTTTATGGCTCTGCAAAGCGTGGGTTCTTACAAAGTTGCGATTTTTGGTTTTGCTCACTACTGAAAATTCGTAATGGATGAAAATTGATGCTCTCTTCTTCCACAATGGAATGCGAATGAGGAAGGACCCATTCCCATGAGGTAGAGTGACTTGTTGTACAAGAAAACATAGTCCATACTCCGCCATATGAATTTCTGGGCTGCCCATGCTCCATTGAAGCCATGGACTGAATTCTTCAACAACTTCCTTATAACAGAATTAAATGTTAGCAAGGAAAGTCAAATGGGTTCCCACAATGACATTTGGCAGCATATGGCTCATCCCACAACCCCCTCACCACTTCCTAGTGGATACACATGGCCCCTTCTCATTAGTTGCTTCCATAGCCAGTTTTGGTATTTTATTGCATGATGTTTATTTACATCATTTTTTTACAATGTTCCATGGCTAAATAGCACATAGGTAACATAATATCTAATATTTTCCTTTTAAATAAAATTCAAGCTTTCACTAGCGGGTCCTTGGCCTTGAGCTCCACGCTAGGAAAACATACATCACATGTATACATTATTTACATTAAAAGCTAATATATCCTAAGGGTCAAAATGGGGTATTACAATCCCCTCCCCCTTAGAATAACACCATCCTCAATGTTCCAAGACCTAGGAATAGATATACAATTTACATGTCCAAAATTTCAAAAATTTTGCAGATCTGCCCTGCATTCTATCATTTACCTTGAACTTTCAGGACCAAGTCCTCTGGCTTCCACAACTTCTCCTGTTGTTTCTGACTTTCCAGCTCATCCACAAGTCTGAAAGCTTTATCGCTGCTACCCTCTTGATGTTCCTTTGTTGGGAAGTTGTGGAGGCAATGATTCCCTCCACATTTCCAACATTTTACTGGCTACTTTATCTTTTCCTGCTCAATTTCCTTTGAGTCTTCCCACCTGGAATGTTTCTTAGTGGATTGATTGGATGCATGTCTCCTCATTAATCCATTTCCTTTTCCTCAGTTGATTGTTTCCATAATTATTTTTGCTTGTTTTTGCAGACAAACAAAGTCCTGCAAAACCTTATGGTTCACCTCATTTTGCTACTTTTGTAGCTTGAGCAGTTCTCCAAGATTCTCTTGGGCCTTAGCAATTGTTTGAATAAGAGTTTCAGCCAAATCCATTAGCTTTTGGTTTGTTTCCATGGAAATGTACACAACATCCCACTCTTGCTCACTAGTACCACTGTTTTTGTAACAACTGCAACCAATTAACTTTCACTTTTCACCTATGAAATACATCATGGCAATTTCTGTTAGGTCAAGCATAATACAAACATTAAAATTAGTCAATTAATTTTCCAATTGACATGGGTAGTCCATGCTTTATCCATGATACTTTCACAATTCCCATGCTTGCCCAACATACTCATGAATTCCTTCATGTTCATCCAGTCACAGGAATTTCATTAATTCAACATTCACAGTTATTTCAAGCAATTGACACAATCATTTCAAGTCATGACATGCATCAAACCATTTTCTGTTTTTATAAATGCATCAATAAAAAAGGAAAGAGAGAACAGTAAGAGTTTTTCTCCTCTTAGTCTTGTTCCATTTTGGAACCCACACCACCACTGTGGTTTTCATGCTCCTAGCCTCTTTCACTTCAACATGAATGCTTGACCTGCCCTTCTTGGCTATGACACTTAGTGTCTATGGTCTATCCCAGACCTCTCAACCATGGAGTCCCTCCACATGGTTTGTCTACAACTCTTGGCTGATAGGACCCACATAGTTCCACTAGCACCATCTTTCATTACTGCTCATGCTGAGCTCTTTAGGACGGTCATATGTCCCCATGCATCCCTAGGATGCCTTCATAGTCCTTTCTTCCAACAATACCTACACTCAAACATTGAATCAATTCACATGTTTAGTTTATTTTCATAGGGTTTATTTCTAAACAAGAGTGTAAGAAATCATGACCAAATCATATACACATGTATATTCATAAGCAAGAAGTGTTCGGGTACACAGGGTACTCCCAAAAAACCAAACACCTAGAGCAACCACTTCACACAAACAGATCACAGATCGATACACCGATGTTTTGACATGGTTTAAACCCTCGAGAGAAAAACACTCCACGACCACGGCCAAATAGATTCTATGGAGCAATTTATTATGCAAAGAAAGAAAGTTACAAATGAGCTTACTACAGAAACACACTTTTCCTAACGGATATATTACACAAGTTGATCTTAACTAACTCCTAGGTGTCTAAATATCCTAACAAGAAGCTGCAAGATAACCAAATACTTATCTATATTGTGCATTTCCTCTCTGGTCCACAGGGTCCTACTTTGCTTTGCAAGCCTTGGGATTGCCTATGGACTTGGATGTTTAGACAGCACACAGGTTGCTCCACAACATCAAATAATTAATGTCCAATCAGTACACCTTCACGTTGACTTGGAAGGAAACTTCACCGTGACCATTTCTAGGTCAAGGCTCTACTATGGAGCCATAGGCATATATCAGCCCCTTCCTCAACACCTTCACAACATCCAGGTAACAAATGTCAAACCAGTACACCGACTCGGTTTATTAGGAATATAACAACCCTTCATCAACATCCCCACAACCTCCACAACATCCTTTCATACACCTCAACCCTTCGACCACAACCCCTCACAACAACCTTTTACTTTGCCTCTTTAGTGTGCAACACCAAATTGCATATGTTTAAGTTGAAAACACAAGTAGTATAAGAAAACTCATCAGCGTTATTGTTCTAAAATTGTAAACATATTTCATAACATTCACTATCAAGTATTGAAACACCAAGAATGCGTCCATTCCCTTAGGGCGTAATCAATATTGGCATCCCTAACATAACTCAGCACCAGAAAGGTGTGCACTCCTCACTGCTGTGAACTATGCGGTCCTAATCATATTTCAAACAGTCTGAATAATATACATAAATAAAATATGCTCTGCATAGTAATTCTAATAGCTAGACTTGCACACATATATGTATATATGTATATATATCAGTCAGGGTTTATAGAACACTTATCCATTTGCAGACGTAGTCTTCTTCATTAATGAGGTATGGGGGCTTCATTCTCTGAGTTGACAGTCCCTCGGTTTTCCATCCCAACTCCTTTTGATGTTACATAACCCTCATATGTCTTACTGACATAATCTTTACCATCTCACTCATATTGTTTACTAATAATGCAGTGCGGATGGGACATTATCAAAATATCCAATGGCATTTCACCCGAAACCCATTTCCAAGATATGGAATCCTTCCCATGAAGTTTGGATTCTGCAGGCCCTCTCTCATGGTCTTACTGCAATGTGTCTTCCTGGCACACTTATTAAATAGCCAAATAGTCAGCAACATTTAACAATAAAATTTAAATCTGATTGTTTCATAACCAATTAATGGCACTAATAATTAAATTCAATATGAATTTGCAATTATGCTTACTACAGAAATCGATTTGCTTAGTCATGAGGCTATCCTCATACTGTTTGTCTCTTGTAAGTGGTATCACTTCTCCCATTATGGTCTTATGTTTGCTGCCATACATGATCATCCACTTACAACATGTCCTCTTGACACAATTCATATAAGCCAAATAGTCATTAGTCATTTATTAGCAAAATTCCAAATCCTAGATTTATAAATATGAGATTTACAATCCTTCTTTCTAACAAAACTTAGAGTTCTCAACCATGAGATTCCTTCTCATAAGCTCTAAATCAAAATTTTCAAATCTGTTCCCTACAAAAATTAGATTTGCAAACATGATATTATTCTCATAAACTTAAATCATAATATTTTCAGATTTGTTTCATGCATAAGTTAAATTTCACAACCATGAGAACCTTTTCGTAACCTTTGGCTTTTGCACATGGTAGAGTTCGGTCTTTACTATGGTCTTGTCCTCATTGCCATATGCAAGACATTTCTACCTAGAATTTGAAACTTTCAATCATCCAAACATGTTGTGAGTATCTATGCATATAATTTGTTCATTGCTACAACCGTCACTGAAGTGATCTCAGAAGTATAACACTCAATAATTCGAACACTTTCAGTTGTTAACATATCAATATCACCAAACTCATTTACTTCACGTGAATCATTATCATACTAAAATTGCAAGGTAGAGTCGCATCATTCATTCCATTTAAATGAAACTTTAGATACTCATTATTTCACAGTCATATGATTTATACAACTCTTCCCTTCCACAAAGTATTCCGACATCCCATCGATCATGACTACCTTCTTTATGCACTTACTATTCTACATTCGTAACAATCCATGAAATGATATTGTAATTATCATCAATTCATCATCTCATCCATTATTTAGTTTGCAATAACACATATACCATCCCCATACATTCATGCAATGCATCACAACATGTGCACCCCCACTTATGCATGCACATTTACAACATTTACTCAAACTTTTCATATGCATCCACTCAATGAATAACTACAAGATTTATAAAATCTCTTAATGCATATCCACTCAATGCTACCTTGCATTGGTTCATGAATGTTTTGCATTCAAACATATTATGGCCGAAACATGACTACCTCATATAGCATGCATTACCATAATCAGGACCACCAGTCCTCACTTGCTTTGATTATTAAGCTCATAGCCGACATACACATGCAATGCTATATTTTTATATGAATGTAGTCTAAATTTCTAAATAGTCACATGGTATGAGGCCTCTTGCTTTCACCACTCCCTGCTCCACCACACTATGGCAGTACGACATTCACATGAATACATTTCAACCTTAAATGAATACCATTTTATGATTACTAAATATGGTTCAATGGATTCTTACCCAATCCCCTTTCAACACATTTGCAATCATCATAATTAAACCATTACTTGCATGGATACTATTTACACCTTTGATGTTACCTGATCATTTGGTCTCTTACAGAGGATTACAGGATCCTTCCACCAATCTCTTGATCATGGATTTGCTACCCTAGCCTTTTCTTCATAAGGTTGTTGGTCATATGAAACAACATCATCAACACATTTAGCCATGCTTCCGTTGTCTTTGGTCCTACAACCAACACCAACACCAATAGTGATTATCAACCACAATATTTGTCATTAGTGGTTCATTGCATATGTAGAACCTTACTACTTTTACCAATATGTAATATCCTATGTGTGCACAAGCATCTGCTCATGCACTGTGCAATGTTTATTAATATGTCAGCCAATGCATATTCATGCTATCCCTCTAATCTCTGGCATTTTCAACATTCTCATGCCATAATCTACACATCAAGCTCATAAAATATAAATACAGTAGCAAAACAGGGTTAAGGGATTCTCCCTTTCCAATCCTTCATCGCCACATAGGATTCCTCTTCCACATTATAGCTGGTATGATTTCATGGCCTCTAGAAAACACACAAGGAACCATTAGATATGATTTAATCACCAAGCATCAATTCAATACATATACTCATGTATAATATTCTAACTTGCTACTTTCCAACCATGCAATTCTAGAAATTGCCCATATTGACAACAATTTTGTCAAAACAACCACTGGCACTTTTTTGCTCTGCATAACTATGAGGTATGATATCCTCATTCAAATTCTGGTGATGCACAATTGTTCCCTGTTGGATAAGATTTCCAATGCCTATCCACGTGCTCCATTCTGATTTCGGTGTGGAAACTACATTACTTCAAAAATGACGATTTTACCAAAATTTATGCACTTTTACACAGTTACAAAATATCCTGAACTGCCAACTTCAGCCATCCGTAGAAGAAAATCTATGAAGAATCACGAAAACTTTTCTATCGGGCGAAGTTATCCTATATAACAAGGAACACTCAAAAACTCGCAACTCTCTGTTCCGATGCTCTATTCATCTTATATAAAATTCTGGGTTTGACTGCTTTCCACTTTTCACATTTTTTCAGAATTTCAATTTTTGGGCCAAAAATGGCTATTTCCCAAATGGTGCATTTCTGGAAAATCTTTGTCTAACGTGAATTGTCTATTTTCATGAAAATAAGAAATGTTGAGTTCAGTAAATTTCTTGAATCTTAATTACAGGGTCACTTTCATCCACTGCAAGCTTTTCAAAATCTCCAAAAAAGTGGCCCGAAATAGTGCTTTTTGGCCTTCTTGCACACCCTGACTCCACATCATTTGGATTTTGGCTCCAAAATTCCAAACTTAACACTGTGCTTGCTCCATGACCGCACCATATCAGTTTCGTCTGAATCTGACCTTCTGTCAAGCGTCGGGACAACCGATTTGTAAAATCCATTAATCCCAAATTTATGTCAAATTGGAACATAATGGGATCGGGATCTTCACTGGTTCATTCATGGCCTCCGTTAATGGCCTCAGAACGCCACTGACGTCATCCAATTTCGATTCCGCAAGCTCCCATTATCCAAAAATCAATTATGGAAAGAATCCGTATTAAATGTAATGATAAGAAATACAAAGATAGAGGTTTTACAACTGATTCTTTGACATCATAACCTCCTTCCAACAATCCTAGCCTCAAGATCAAATGCTTAGCCTGTAATGGATGAAGAGGATCTCCTATCAAACTTCCACCAGCATGTAGGTACTCTATCCTTCCTTCCTTAACAATGGAGAGGGTGTTCATATATATAGAGCTAAAGGGATAAGAGAGGTTGATGATTTAGGGGAGAGGCTTTAGGTATCATCCCACTAGGTAAGGAGATCGAATTCCACCTCCCAAGTACGTAGGGATAAGCCTCCACGAAACCCAAGGTTCGAGAAGTCGCTCGAAGCTTCCTTTTATCCATTTTAACCAACTGTGACGCACCTTGCACAAGAACAACATGCGTCAAAGGTAGATCAATGCACCTTGTACAAGGGCACATCGCCTCACCGATGCACTCTGATACGGTGCAGATCACGTCACCTTGATCCTGATGCACCTTGCTAGAAGGAAGGGTACGTCGGGGTGACAACAAAAGGAGAAAGGAAAAGACAACAACCTTTCTTCTGATGTTTTAGCTCAGGAACTTTAGGGATTAGGGCATAAGGATGACACATAACTCATGGTGACGATATTTTGGTGTAACAGAAGTAGACACTGCACATGCCTGCTAGTTTTAATGTAATTAGTGCTAAAAAGGTTTGTGATTCAAACTTATGTTATATTTCTTAAGCATGACCACCTACTTAGACCATTTTATAGCTTTCATGAATGATATCTTACATTTAAACTAAAGGTGCCCATTATTTACATGCACATAAGCACTACGATCCTCCAAGGCATCATTTTCTTATTTAAGGTATCAATCTAGGACTTAAAGCTCCCAGATCTCTTCCTTTAGCCTTTGGATTTTCTTCTTCTTCTTCTTCAATTTAGAACATTTATTAGTATTCATAAGGGTACTATTATCATAATGGACTATTGGATAAAAGAATTTGAAATTCTCTTAC
The DNA here is from genome assembly GCA_027924585.1 of Larix kaempferi. Lineage (NCBI taxonomy): Eukaryota > Viridiplantae > Streptophyta > Pinopsida > Pinales > Pinaceae > Larix > Larix kaempferi. The sequence continues at coordinate 21,485,896 of BSBM01000577.1, forward strand.
TCCAAGTCAACAAATGCAGGATTGAGGCTAAAATTCTCAGAAAAATCAAACTTCAAAATTGGACTAACACACATAATTGGCATCTCTCTAATATCCCAGCCAAGAATAGGCTAGAATATCAACTCAACACACACAAATTATCAACATAATTTTAGTAGTAATTTGTAACATTTTTTTTTGTTCTGCAAGGTTATAACTCAAGATACTGATTCACAACTCAAGGATGATGGGAATGACTTTAGGTTATGGTTTTTGTATCGAAAATTGTGCAGTAGCAATGTATAATAGGGCCAATCACTAAGTCCTATGCACAAAGCACTGGAGCAATTTACTTTTCAACAATTAGATAAATATGATTCTACTTCAAAGCTTTCTGGTCCTTCCAGCATATGCATACTAGAATGGGGAGTTATATTGAATGTAAAAAGGTATATTTCAGGCATATAAATCTGTAAAATATGTTGTATTAGAATTTATGTGGACCTGGGAGGTTCTGGTGGACTTTGGGAAAATAGGTTGGATTTACTCTTTGGCTTCCTAGAACTGAATGGAATTATCTAATTAGTGTTATGAATCTATAATATGATTCATTATTGTCCAAATAACTCACATCAACTTACAAAATTGAATTTTAGTTCATACAATAGATTTTACAGGAAAAATAATAAAACTAGCTAGTTGGACTACATGACTAGTTCGAATTCTAGTGGACCCAAACGCTGTACGAACTGAACTAAATTGCATTATGAACTTAATGACCTGCATAGATTTACATAATGAATTTTATATTTATATAACTCATTTTACAACCTTTTTGGCAAAACTAGTCAAAATTGCTAGTCTAATGAGCATATGTAGGAAAATGACTCAATTAATTGAAGAATTTGAAAGGAATATTTAAGAATAATATTAAGGATGGTTTATAATAGAATAACCATCATCTTACAGGTAGTTTTTCAGAACCAAAATGACTCTAAGTCTCTTAGTGACCTCTAGTATGAACCATGTCTCAATCACATCAAAGAAAGCTCCATTGGTTGGAGTCTAAAATACATAGTGAAGGTAGGTTTTGAGCAACATGATTGGACCTGATTTAGTTTCAGTGATCAGATATTGAATCCTCCTCCATGATAGAATAATTCAATTCACCACTAATTGATTTCCAACAGATAATTAGAGAGAAGAGAAGAATATAGAAGGTTGTTGCAAGAGTTGTTCCTTCTTCAAAACTCTTGAACTCTTTTGAAGCAATTCGACCCCAACTTATGATCAGTATTTAATGGATGCATATTAGTATTCAATGGATGCAAATTAGTCTTCAATACCTTCCATAGAGAGTGTCACATCCCCTTCCATCAATCCAATGCAAGGAAGGAAACATGACCAAGTACACCAGGCTTATTTGAGAATCTCAGCCCCATTCATTAGTAAGAAATTCATTATAAATAAAAACTTATGTGTACAAATTCATTCTTAATAAACACAACAGAATTACACACTATCCACACACCTTTTCATCATGCATTCCGCATATAAACAAAAATCATTAATTAAAACCTTGCAGAGCATAGAATTAACATAAGTCAACCCACACGAATACTTATCTTGAAATGTAGTGCAAAATCATACTCAATATAAACACAAATGCTTATTGAATTTACACAACGGAATTAAAAACATATTAACACACACACGAACTGGAATGCATCAACATATTTCTTCCAGGAAAAATAATGAAACAATCATACAATAATCAATCTCATTCTCATGCTATGCATAGGCTTCACGCCAACTAGTTTAAAATAATCATTTCATTCAATTAACAAGAATAATTAAACATGCAGAACAAAACACATAATGATCATAGTTTAAACCACAGAGACTACTTATCTTTGAGATGAAGCTGTCCAACAACTGGCTATGTGAGAGCAACATTCCACCCAACCATAGATCTCTGTCGAGCCCGTATTCTTTCAGCTGAGAGATCACCCCCAAGCTGGGTTGTGTATCCACTAAGGAGGAACTAAACAGGCTCACTCGCAGCCATAGTTTCACTCAAACAATCATGCTAAGCCAACACACAGTTGGGTTTACCAAGAATGCAATAAGAAAAGGAGGATAATGCTAAGCCAATGAGCTCCACCATAGGGCTACAGACTTCTCAAGCTAAATTCAAGCAATACAATCCTCTGTTCAAACATTCACACTTGGATTTCTCACAATTCTGTCATCAAACAACTCAATCCCGTCACTGGACTTCAGGGCTATAGAAACTGGGTTTTTCTATGAATTTCGTGGTATCTAATGCTCTCACATTTGCCCCAAGGTTGATACATATGGATCCCCCTTTGGATTTCACTGCCAAATACCAATTCTGGGCGTTTATGGCTCTTCAAAACGTGGGTTCTTGCAAAGTTGCGATTTTTGGTTTTGCTCACTGTTGGGAATTCATAATGGATGAAAATTGATGCTCTCTTCTTCCACAATGTAATGGGAATGAGGAAGGACCCATTCCCATGAGGTAGAGTGACTTGTGGTACAAGAAAATAGAGCCCATACTCTGCCATACGAATTTCTGGGCTGCCCATGCTCCATTGAAACCATGGACTGAATTCTTCAACAACTTCCTTACAACATAATTAAATGTCAGCAAGGAAAGTCAAATGGGTTCTCACAATGACATTTGGTAGCCTATGGTTCATCCCACAACTCCCTCACTACTCCCTAGTGGATACACATGGACCCTTATCATTAGTTGCTTCCATAGCCAGTTTTGGTATTTTATTGCATAATGTTTATTTACATCAGTTTTTTACAATGTTTCATGGCTAAATAGCACATTGGTAACATAATATCTAATACTTGCCTTTTAAATAAAATTCGAGCTTTCACTAGCAGGGCCTTGGCCTTGAGCTCCATGCTAGGAAAACATACATCACATGTATACATTATTTACATTAAAAAGTAATATATCCTAAGGGTCAAAATGGGGTATTACAGAGAGTAGAGAAGAGACTAGAACAAAAATGTCTAAGGGGAGCATCACCCAAAGTAAGGTTGAGGCACATCACTCAACAAGAGGAGCTATATATCGCACATTCAATTACAAAATGGTCAAAATATGTGAATAGGAGTTTATTGGATTCTTTTATAGAAGTCATGGTGATGTACTGAGCAAGTTGAGATAGTTGGTGACCTGTGAGAACCCTTCCAAATGGGCCACCCATGAATGAATAGACTTGCCTTGCTTTTTCCTTACAAGCTTTTCTCTCCTTTAGAAACTCCTCCCCCTTTTTCTCCATATGTTTCATGCTTTGTGAAAGTTGCCATATTTGTAAACTGGCCTCCCTTTTGGAAACTGTGCCCTCCTTCTGCTTTTCTGGTTGTTTCCAATTTGTAAACTGAACTCCCTTTAGAAACTGCGCCCTTCCTTATCCTTTTTTGGTTGTTTCCACTTTTTTTCTTTTGGCATGTTCTTAGACCTTCTCTTCTTTTCTTCTTTTTCTATTTTCTTGCTTCCAGTTCTATTATAGCAACCTTATCCTTATGAGGACACCCTCTTGGTCCACTTGCTCCATTATTTAGGAATTTAATTACAAAAATTAATTAAAATAATTCCTCCACTTGACTTAGGTTAAATTTAATCCTATCCATACATGATGAAGTGAAATTATTTACCTAGGGGTTATTTTGTCCCCTTTTTCCCATGGTTATTGAATTAGCCAAAATTGGGGACATGACAATCCTCCCTCCCAAAATTGCTTGTCCTCAAGCAAGAAACCAACTCCAACCAACTATGAAGCCAACCAGTGACTTCACTCTTAAAAATATGTTGTTGATTGTCTAGAATTGGAATCCTCCATTCCAAGATGAAATAACAAGGGTCCATCATGTTTCTGCTGCTCCACTCTGATTATATTCATTCTCAAAATGACTAACTCTTCTTTAACAAAATTTTCAGCCCAGTTAGGATAACTGAGTAAAATGCCTAGATCCCACTGCTTCCTCTGTAAGGAACCAAATGTTTCTGCCACCTTTGGAAAGTTGTCACTACAAGGAATACCTGGATCCCATGGTCCCTGATGAATGCCATCCATCATCATTGTTACTTGTGAAAACTTGTCACTCCAAGGTATGCCAGGATCCATCCACCATGCTGGAAGTGTGCCACTCCCAATGCAAAAATGAATAGCTATGAGACTTCTCCACCAAACATAGAACTTCTTGAGAACATGCAAATCATAATGCATCTCTTGTGCATGTGTACTAGAGATATCTAATGTCTGCAAAATATATCTTTGTTGCTACTTACAATTCAAGGCAATGTCAGTTATAGCAAAAGAATTATTGCATAAACAAGAAAACCTTTTACCTCCCAAGGTCTTCATTGTAATGATTCCTCTACCCATACCATCAATCGATGAATAAGCACTTTTATTGCTGAACCATATGGAATGTGATCATCCACCTCCTCTAGAAAAGAATCTACCACCCAGCAGGATGGCTCATGTGCTAGCCTTGTTCTGGTGCAAAGGCTCATCATTCTACAACTTGTTCCATCAAGCTGGCCCAAGCGGAACTTCCATGCATTCCTTGTAATATCTTGATTTTGACCCTATTGCATTAAAATTGTAAATGATGTAAATATTGTTATTAAATCATGGTGATGAGCTCAAGGCCAAGGCCTCGTCATTGATTTAGCATTTTATGTATCGAAAATTAAAAATCGATGCATATGGTTCTTGTGCTAGCTATGCACAATAGAAATTAAGACATCATGTAAATATGAATTTTAATGTAATACCCACAACTAGCTGTGAAATGCAACAAGAGATGGGGGCATGATTCTACAAGGAATAGGGAGGGAAATTATTCAAACCCTTGAGCCTATGGTGTTAATCCAAATTTGAATGAATGAACCCATAAACCCTCAACTACCCATTTTGACTTTTGCACCCAATCATTTAATTCTTCCAAGAGTTGGTTGAGGTAGTTAATGCATTGGGAATGGGGAGATATGGTAGCCACTTTCATGTATGGACAAGTGATCAATATGGGAAAACATCTTTTTGCTTCTTGGGAAAGAAAACACCCACGAAATGTTTCCCAAAGCCATTATTCACCCATGGTCTTTGCTCCCTCACGCAGTCTGAGCTAGCTAGGGATTTTGCCTTCATGGTTTCCATCATTTTCCTGCATTTTCCATAGCTGGGAGCTAGTTTTTGTATTGCACAGTGGATGGGAGGAAGGGAGTCACGATTCGGGGGTTTATAGAGGATGTTTCTGCCCCTTTGAATGCCGATGAAAGTTCTCTAAAAATTATTTTTCTCTTCCAGGGTTGATTCCCCATCTACCATTTCGTTTTTGGTTACCCAAGTTTTTCTTCATACCCAACACTTGTGATTTTGATGTTATATGCAACCCTGTTTTGGTTTGAACTTGTGATCAAGAACTAGGAGTGGAAGTGGACTAGAGTTGGCTTGATAAACCTAGTGAGGAAGGCAACCTCTAAAAGAAGATCAAAAGGGCCGATTACTCTTCTATGCACACCTTGAAGGACACTAGAATGGGAGGTATTTCCTAAGGGACTGTGTAGCAGTGAAGGGAATACTTCCTTGTGTCGGGTGTGTAGGTATTGTGGGGACCAAGCTATATAGATGTTGTAGAGGGTATCCATATCTCTGTGGTTGAGCTCACTAGCTTATCAATTCTTCCTTTCCATTGCCTTAGCAGCCTGATAAACCCAATTGTAGATTGGTTTGGCTTATTTTGGTGTATAATTGGCTATGTGTGAGTCTGTTGTTCCCTTTTTCCTTGTAGAGATCATGCCCAGCTCAGGGGTGGCAGTTGTGTTGATAGATTGATGAGCACAACTTGCAGTTGCATAGCCAGTTGCTCGTGACTACTTTGTTTTAAGATAAGTACTCTCTTGTGTTAACTCTGCAATGTATTTATTTGATGACTATCATGAATATCTTGAATGTATGATAGATCTGTAGTAGAATTACTTCCGATGTGTTTCTTGCAAATGTCTCTTTTTTATATATTATATGATTTTTTATGTAAATAATCCATGGGGCTAGATTCCCGATTTTAGCCTCATGTTCCCTCCATCGCATTCGACTGATCGGAGGGGACGTGACATTCCTATGCATGATGGAGCCATATGAGAGATGGCTCTATTGCTTCTTGTCAAACTGGGAATGGAATGGTGCACTTGTCAAACCATGTGGCTTGACCATTAAGTTATCAATTGGATATGTGAGAGCCTCCTGCTCCTCATGTGGCACCAATAGGAAAAATCCCTTTACCCAAATTTCATCCCTATCTGTGTTGGCTTCCATAGGTGTGTGGGTTGAAGGACAGTGAAACAAATCTTGTACATAATAATTCATGTGAGTTGTGGTGGGATCAACCAAGGTGAGATCATGTTCTTCCTCCAAAACTATGCAACTCCCTCTTAGAGGAAAGTCATAATCTCTCTGGAAATGAATAAGTGCTTGGTATTCAGTTTTCTTGTCCTCCAACTCCTCAAACACATGAAAATCAAACTGTAATTCATGTGCCACCATCACATGAAGTTCTCTTTATATTTCATGTATGCAATCAACCATATAAGAATGATTGTCTACAATGTAGGGACTGAACTGTGATTCTTGCAACTTCTCATGTAGTTGTTCAACATACTGCTCAGATTCTTGAAGGGCTCTGTGAGTACTCTTCAAATAATCCTGGGTGGATTGCAAATCAAGGGTGATATTGTCAATATTTTCTTCATACCTCAAGGATGTGCCATGATACAACTCTGCAAGCTCTATTAAGAGATCTCTATCAGAAAGAAGATGAAAGAAATTTCCTCTTAGGATTCATATGGCTTTCTGAATGTGCTCAAAATATTCAATGGAGGGTTGCTCCTCTATTGATGCAGCTTTCCAACAGCAATGAGAGACCATAGCATAAGTTTCATGGAGGCTTTCCAAGGCCTCTTTGATCTTCCTCTCACTTAGCTTCAAAAACTATGCAAGGAAATGAGGTTCTGGTAGACAAACCTCCTCTTTTTGTCTCATTCTAGGATCAGCTTCATGAAGTTCAATTGAAGTTTTGAAATTTGATCCAACTCTTGGTGCTCCAATATTTTCATCTTTTAGATCATTAACATCATAACTTAGGATGCAACTTGGGAGCTCATTCCTCTCTGATGCACCAAAAAAACGTTCTTTCAAAATTTCATCATTCTCCAATTCATGAACCCCAACACTCGAGGGCTCAACCAAGCCAATATTCCCACTAGAAGTGGCTGCCACATCAAATTGACACAGAGGCACATAAAAATCAGAATTGAAGAAATTACCATGTGTTATGTTCTCCTCCTCATGTGATGGACTTATGGTGGTTTGTCCTTCCACCAATTTATTTGTTTCATCCTCTGCTACTGCAAGGAATTCTTCCTTCTCCAAGGAACTTGTACTCACAACATCTTCATCAATGATGAACTCCATGTCACCAACATATATATGAGAGTACCCATCATTAGATACTCTTTCATATTTCAAGCATCCATCAGTAGATGCTTCACAATAAATTGAGCAACCAATAGAGGTTCCTCTATCCAAGTTTAGATTGTCACCAACCTCGGGGTGATCATAATTAGCCTAGGTGGAGGCACCATCATGCTCATGTGATGTAAAACCCTCATCAGTGAGGATTGTCTCCTTGGATTCTTCTAACTTACACTCCTCCTCATGGAATTTTTCTTCTCCATTGTAGTCACTTTGTACTGACTTTCTCTTCTCATAGATGCTCTTCATTATGCAACATTCATATGAAAGTGACATATGCTTACCCTCTAATGGATCATGTGGCTGTAAGTAAACATGGATGCTGCAAAAATCAGAGCTTTCATCATGCTTATGCTTGGTATTTCCCTATTTCTTTCTTGGAGAGAGAGAGTGATCCATTTCCTCCTTGCACTGGTTAGCACAACAGTGATTCACTTATGCATCAACTTGGGCTCCCTTCGGTACTACTAAACCCACTTCTGTGAACACAATATCAACCATATGTGCAATCCGTACTTCATTTTATTTGCAGTAGGGTTCCTTGAACAATCTCTTTATCTGCAAAGAGCAGTAGTCTTGGAAAGGAAGAACCTTCCTTATCTCTTTCTTCAAGGCACCGTATTCCATGAGATATTGGAATGATCCCTTCATCTTCTTTCCCCGTGAAAATTTTCCATCCCATTTAGACATAGGTATATCAGGTCCTATGTCCTCTTCAAACATATAGTCATCAAAGAAATCTTCTTCACATCTCTACAAATAACAATCTCCAACATAGGACATTTCATCTTCTTCATATGGCTCCAAATCTTCCTCAATCACTGGTAGGAGCCTCATACTGCACTTTTGAAAATTTGTTATGCAATATTCATCAATAGTGAGGTTATTTATTTCCAAATGGGTGGAGGAAAGTGCTCTGATACCACTGTAATATCCCATCCAAGAATAGGCTAGAATATCAACTCAAACACACAAATTGTGAGCAGAATTTTAGTAGTAATTTTTAACAAATGTTTTTGGTTTTGCAAGGTTATAATTCAGGATACTGTTTCACAAATCAAGGATGATGGGAATGACTTTATCTTTTGGGTTTTGTATGGGAAATTTTGCATCAGCAAGGTATAACAGGTACAATCACTAATTCGTATGAACAAAGCATTGGATCCATTTACTTTTCAACAATCAAATAAATATGATGTCTACTTCGAAGCTTTCTAGGCCTTCCAGCATATGCATAATAGACTGGGGAGTTATATTGAATGGAAACAGGGGTATGTCAGGAATCTAACTCTGTAAAATATGTTGGAGTAGAGTTTCTTTGGATTTGGGAGGTTCGAGTGGAATTTGGGAAAATAGGTTGGATTTCCTCTTTTCCTTCCCAAGAACTGAATGGAATTATCTAATTAGTGTTATGAATATGTAATATGATTCATTATTTTACAAATAAATCACATCAACTTACAGAATTGAATTTGATTTCATAAAATATATTTTACAGGAAAAACAACAAAACTAGCTAGTTGGACTGCCTGACTAGTTCGACTTCTAGTGGACCCAAACTCTGTATGACTTGAACTAAATTGAATTATGAAGCTTGATATGGATTAATTATGACCTTAATGACCTACATAACTTTACATAATGAAATTTATATTTATATAAATAATTTTACAACCTTTTTGGAAAAACTAGTCAAAATTGCTAGTCTAATGAGCATATGTAAGAAAATGACTCAATTAATTGCAGAATATGAAAGGAAGAATTATGAATAATATTAAGGATTTTTTATCAGAGAATAAAAATCATCTTACAGGTATTTTTGTAGCACCAAAATTACTCTATGGGTCTTAGTGACGTCCAGCATGAACCATGTCTCAATTACATCAAAGAAAGCTCCCTTGGTTGGAGTTTGGAATACATGGTGAAGGTAGGTTCTAAGTAGCATGAGTGGACCTGATGTAGATTCAGTGAGAATATATGGAATCCTCCTCCATCATGGAATAATTATAATAACCATTTATTGATTTCCAATAGAGAAATAGAGAGAAGAGAAGAAGACAGAAGGTTGTTGCAGGAGTGGTTCCTTCTTCAAAAATATTGAACTCTTTTGAATAAATTCGAACCCAACTTGTGATCAGTATTTAATGTCTGCATATCAGTATTCAATGGATGCAAATTAGTCTTCAATACCTTCCATAGAGAGTAGAGGAGAGACTAGAACAAAAATGGCTAAGGGGAGCATCACCCAAAGCAAGGTTGAGGCACATCACTCAACAAGAGGAGCTATAGCTCACACATTCAATTACAAAATGGTCAAAATATTTGAATAGGATTTTCTTGGATTATTTTATAGAAGTCATTGTGACTTTCTAAGCAAGTTGACATGCTTGGTGACCTGTGAGAACCCTTCCAAATGGTACACCCATGAATGAATAGTCTTGCCTTTCTTTTTCCTTACAAGCTTTTCTCTCCTTTATAAACTGCGCCACCCTTTGTCTCCATATGTTTCCTGTTTTGTGAAAGTATTTTGATTTGTAAACTGGCCTCCCTTTTGGAAATTGCGCCCTCCTTCTACTTTTCTGGTTGTTTCCAATTTGTAAACTGAACTCCCTTTAGAAACTGTGCCCTTCCTTAGCTTTTTCTGGTTGTTTCCACTTTTTTGCTTTTGGCATGTTCTTACACCTTCTCTGATTTTCTTCTTTTGCTATTTTCTTGCTTCCATTTCTATTATAGAAAACTTATCCTCATGTGGGAGACCTCTTGGCCCACTTGATCCATTATTTACGAATTTAATTACAAAAATTAATTAAAATTAATAAAAATAATTCCTCCACTTGACTTAGTCTAAATTTAATCCTATGCATACATAATGAAGTAAAATTATTTACCTAGGCGTTATTGTGTCCCCTATTTCCCATGGTCACTGAATTACCCAAAATTGTGGACATGACAATCTCAGGTACCTCCAAGTAACTTTAGAACAAAAGTAGAATGAATCCCACTTTCCTCCAAGTTACTTTTCACAAGAACCCAAGGAGAAGTAGGCATGTTCTTCTAAAAAGAATGGTACAGGGCGTGTTATCAGCCAAAATGCCACTTCTATGTCCGTGACAACATTGCCTTGTCGGTCACACAAAAGGACATTATGGATGGAAGAGCCTATTTGATCATAGATGCTTTGGCATAGACTTTGCAATGTTCTTGTTAATGCAGCAACATTGCCCCCCCCCAAAAAAAATTGTACATATTGGGGCCCCTCCTTTTAATTTTTTCTAAGAAAGACTACCCAAGGAAGTTAATTCTGCCTCTAACTTAGTTTTGTTTTCAACTGAGGGTTTGCTTTAAAAAAAATTTGAAGTTTTTCTTCTGAGTTAAAATTTGTGAAAGTCTCCTGAAACTACGGAAGCTATTTGCCTATCTCTCTCAAAATTGCGGAATCCATTCACGATTCCCTTCCGAAACTGCGGAAGCATTCACAGTTCTCTTCTGAAAACCACGAAAGACTTAGAGTTTTTTATTGAAGCTGCGGAATCTATTTGCGAGAGTCTCCCAAAAATGCAGAAGCTAGTCGCCTATCTCTCTCGAAATTATGGAAGCTATTTGCGATTCCCTTTCGAAACTGCGGAATCATTCACAGTTCTCTCCCGAAACCACAAAAGACTTAGAGTTTTTTATTGAAGCTGCGGAAGCTATTTGCGAGAGTCTCCCAAAACTGCGAAAGCTATTCGCCTATCTCTCTCCAAATTATGGAAGCTATTTGCGATTCCATTCCGAAACTGCGGAAGCATTCGCAGTTCTCTCCCGAAAACCGTGAAAGACTTCAAGTTTTTTATTGAAGCTACGGAATCTATTTGCGAGAGTCTCCTGAAACTGCGAAAGCTATTCGCCTATCTCTCTTGAAATTATAGAAGCTATTTGTGTTTCCCTTCCGAAACTGCGGAAGCATTCGCAGTTCTCTCCCGAAACCGCGGAAAGACTTAGAGTTTTTATTTGAAGCTGCGGAAGCTTTTTGCGAAAGTCTCTCGAAACGGCTGAACCATTCACAATTCTCTTCCGAAACTACAGAAGCTATTTGTTGTTCTCTTCCGAAACTGTGGAAGCGTTCAAGTTTCTCTCCCAAAATCGCGGAAATCTTTTGGAAAAAACTTAAGTTTCCCTCTAGAGATTGCAGGAGCAATTGGTGAAACTCTCGCGAAACGGTGGGACCATTCATGAAAGGCTCCCGAAACGGCGGAAGAATTCACGATATTGTTCCACAATTACGTAAGCAATTTGCGTATCTCCATCGAAATTGTAGAAAGAAATTCAGAGAACTCTCCCGAAACTGCGGGACAACTCGGCATAATCGCTCATTATAAGTTTCCAAGAGGTTGTATTTCGAAAAGATACGCCAATCTCTCCCGAAACGCCAAGGCAGTTCTCCATATCGTTCCACAATTGCAGATGAAACTCGTAAGTCCACCCCGCAAGCGACGGTTGCGCACAAATACCGAGACGGCTTGAAATAACCATACCGTACAAGGCATTAAAAAACTGTTTTAATGACACCACCAACCCGTTTAATGCCGCACGTATCTAACCTTTTAAAAATATGGTGGGGTTTTGGTTGATCGCATTGTTAGTTTATCGTTCAAAGAATGTCGTTGGGAAGACCGCACCAGACCGCTCCAGCTCAGTGCATCCATGACCTCGTCCACCTCACTCAACCACTATCTCGTCTCCAGGTAGGTTTTTCAACCACCATTTTTGTCTCATCTCCACGTCAAGTTACTTTTGGGGTTTTCCCATCCATAATGTGGCCGATAGACATTGGTAGCATATGTCGTTTTTTGTTTTTAAGGCCTCTGTGGCCCCTTAGGTTCCTCGTTCCTACCAGCTAAAAGCCATAGCTGTGACCACCCGAGTTTTTCACCGGTCGTATTCCAGGCATTGTCACCCTCATTCAAACTTCGTACCGTCCACACACCGTTTCGTAAATGTTATTAGTAACAGTAGTGGTCGGCTGAGATGCTCAACCCCTCACCTTTTGATGAATGTGGAAAGCAGTCCCTTGTTTCATCATAGGATTGTTTCACTCCAGGCTCACTCGCCATTGACCATTAGAAGTGCAACGATGAAGGATACCCTCTCTCCAAGGGCTAGGCGGGAAGCAGGTTGTTTCCACGTCACATGCTTACCTTTTCGGAAGCATTCCAAAAGCTCCTGACTAAACTTTGTCTCCCTAGGATAATCAAGTCTCAGAACCATATTTCTTTTTTGGAGTGATTTATTTTGCTTCCCTAGCATGCAGCTTCATAATTTGTCTATATTTCTCATTAGCATGTTGAATTGGTCCCTCTCTTTGTTACACTCTCATAACATGTTGCATTTTTTATATATAATGATTTGCATTTGGTTGCTTGCAGGGATAAGCCAAGATGCCAAAAGGTTGTAGAAACAAAGCTAAAGTGATGGAACCAGAGCCAGTGCCACTAAGGACTGAAACTATGTTCCAAGATACTAAGTGTACCACTGGCATTCCTCCCGAGGTCTGTTGGGGATATGTTTACAGGATGATCAGGGACTAGGAAATCCTAGATATATTATTGGAATAAGGACAAATATACCTCAACATCAGAGCTTCCGGCATAGCTAGGGCTTATACCCGCCCTAAATTTTTCCCATGCTCTGAAGTGATCGGGTGGATACTGGAACATGCCAACTCAAAGTCAAGAGTATTACATGACAGTAGGGGAGAGGCTTTTGCTTCATTCCATCCAGCATATATTGCTGTATCCTACAAATTCTCACGTCTCCAGCAAGCTCTAAGTGATGAATGGTTGGGCAAGATGAACAATATTCAGATGGCCAAAAAATTATTGGTCGCAGGAAAGCACTTGAGAAAGAGAGGTAATGATGAATATGATGTTCAGAACCTAAGGCCTCCTTTTAGGTTAATCGCCCTGATGCTATGCATAATTTTTGCATGCCCGATGGCACTGTATATAGGATACAGTGGGCCCCCATCATCCACTTCGTAGCATTCAAAGGGACTGTGTTTGACTGGGCTACTATCCTTTCGGACAGTTTGGCATCCACAGTGGCTGTTGCAAGAGAAGGTCTGGCCTTAAAAAAGTCATAATTTTACATGTCTTCCTATCTCATTGATTGTATTTTGGCCAAACTATCTTTCCCTAGCCTAGGATGCACATGGGATAAAGCCAACATCCCAGTCTACACTGCTTATAAAATAATGTGGGATCAGAATTACAGAGAAAGCTATAAGCTCATCTGCGAAGAATTCATCATGCCTCTATATGAGCAGATATTCAAGGAAGAGCCCAACTGTCTGTCAGAAAATGCCATGGAGATCCTGGAAAACTATGGAGACTTTTACTTCTCAGAGTAGGGCACCTACATCAGGATGTTTGGAGGGACCAAAGAACCATACATTTTTCCAAAGTACGCTACTGATTATGTAGTCCTCAAGGAAGCAGTCAGACAAATTTTCCTTGATGGAATAGGAGGGGTGCTTAACAAGCAACATAAGGATTCTTTCCCTCCTTTACCCTTCTGCTTAGGAGCCTACAAATTCTTAGGGGTTGCATCAGCTGAGGAATTTGTTCAAGAGCTGAAAGCTTTCCACTTCGGTGAAATGATCTTCCATAGAAATGATATGCGGGGGAAGGTTGCCGAGCATTGCAAATAAATTTATGCTCATTATGAATATGCTCATTACTATGATGCCAAGGAAGAGGCACTCAGAGGCATCAACAACATGACTGAGTTGCAAATTTGTTGTCAAGGCAGTGGAGCAAGCTCTAGCTCTACCCCAGCCCAAAAAGCCAGCCTGCAGAAAGAGAGAGAAGTAGCTGATGCCCGAGCCCAAGAAGAACAAAGATTGAAAGAGGAAGCAAGGCTGCAGAAAGAAGCTGAAGATGCAATATTGTAGAAAGAAGCTGAAGATGCAAAGCGGATGGAAGAAAATGAAAATCAGTAGCAAGCTGAAGAAGAAGAAAGAAGGCATAAAGCTGAAGAGGAACGAAAAGCTGAAGAGGAATGAAAAGTTGAAGAAGAACAAACGGCGGAAGAAGAACTTAAGACCGATGAAGATGCCCAGGCAGGTGGCTCTAGCACCCAAAATATGGAAATAGACATATCTCAAGCTACTGCTCCCAGCACCCAAAATGTGGAGGCAAACACAGCACAAGCAGGTGTATCCAACACCCAAAATGTGGAGGCAGACACAATACAAGCAGGTGTATCCGGTACCCAAAATGTGGGAACAAATTCAGCTCAAGTAGTCCAGACCCCACCCGCAAAAGCAGAAATAAATGTAATAGACCTCCCAATCGTCCCTTACACTCCATCAGAAGACCATACTGTGTCCCGATGGGATGAATTTGTGTATTATAAGAAGAGAAAGGAAGTAGTCCTAAAATCAGAAGAGAGGATAAAGAGACTCTTTCAAGAAGATATTGTTACCCAGTGGGAGACCACAGTAATGCAAAATACAAATAAGGCTCCCATAGCCATGGCATCCGCCGTTGTAGAAACAACAAAAGCAATGCAGGACAATGTGGCCGATATGGTTAGAGAAGTTGAGTCAACAAAAAGGAGAGCTCGCATGTTACAACATACTGTGGCTAATGAACAGGCTTACAGGGATATTGTAGTAAATAAGTATAATTTCCTGTCTGTTGAGCACAACGAACTGTCAGATAAGTATCGCCAGTTAGAAGAAGAAAAAGAGCATCTGGCAGTCCAGATGATGGTTTTAGAAACAGAAAAGAACGATTCGGAAGCTAGGGTGTCTGAGCTGCAAGCAGATAAGCAAGCAATGGGTGAGCAATTAGAGCAGGAAGAGAGCAGGGAAATAGATATGTCTCCCTTTCATGAGCTGTCCTGTGACATCCTGAGACAAATGCATGCCACACAAGAGCTGATTACTGAAGAAGTGTGCAGGCTCAAAGCCATGATGGTTAGATTGAAAGAAGTTAATGCAGAGGCCAATAGGCTTAAGGGTAAATATATTCGAGCTAAGGAAAACATCATGAGCCAGATGGAATGGAGAGAAGGAAAGGTTGATTTCCCTAAGCATCTCCCTTTCAAATCTATAGATGGTTTTAATGAAGATATATCCCTTATGGAATTTTGCAGGAACTGTGGCCTTAAGATAATGGCTAAGATCCAAGGAACAATGGATAAAAGTAACAGTTTTTATCAAAAAATCCATGAAGTGCATGATAAATGCAAGTTGATTTTCCCTCAGTCCCTTGATGAGTTCTCGAGCAAAGAGCAGCATTTATCAGAATTGAAGGAAGAGCTAGGAATTCAAATGGCATATGTGAGGAAGATCGATGTCTTAGCAATTGATGATCTCCACCACTATATCGGGATGTCATCAATACACAATCATTTGCTTAAAGAAATCCACCAAGTAACAGTTGCAGAAATTCAGGTTATTGGAGCAGAGCTTGGTAAAGATGTGCCTTCCTAGAAAATCTTGCTCCCTTCCTCAGCAAATGTAGTTATTAGAGACACTGGTATGTGGTTTAGTTACATAGCAGAGGAGGAAAAGAAAGCAGCAACAGTAGCAGCCAGTCCAAGTGCTTCTCTCCCAGCAGAAGCAAGTCCAAGTGCTTCTCTCCCAGCAGCAGCAGCAGTATCGGCTAGTCCAAATGATTCTCTCCCAGCAGGAGCACCTTCCCAAGAGTGAACACGCTGATCCTAAAGTGTTGTTCCTTTTTTTTTAATATTTTTGGCCTTCCTATGTCTAAAGCGTAGAACCATTGGATAGCTGTCCTTTTCTTTTTGAGGAATTTTCTGTTTGAAGAAAAGGGTCACGTTTTTGTTTATTAAAAGGGAAATTCTGTAGAGGACAGGTGTAAAGAGCCAGGTGGGAGCCCAAGGGGCATTTTGTAATGATATAAATAGAATTTTAGGAAACAGTCTAAAGGACTTTTGGCAGGGAAATAATTTTCTGAACTTGTACGAGCTATCTTGCACTTGTTTTAACAAAATGAAATCTACCTAATAAGAGCCTGGAGAGGACGTCTTTTGCATGGAAATGGATGTTGGATGCATGCTGGATTATTCTCGTGTCTTTCATATCCTACTGTGAGATCTTTCTTTGCTGTCTTGAATTATTTCTCTGTATTGAATGATCTTACTATTTCTTGTGCAAATAAATTTTCTCCTACATGAGTAATGGAATGTGTTATATATGAATGGGAAGCTATCTTCTAATATCTCTTGCTTTCTTGCTGTAGATCTATCTTTATGATTTAATGGCCGTTTGTTGATCTTTAGATAATCCTTCGAGCACATTAATCATACTTATAATTTTCTCATTGCAGGGATAGTCTAGATTTATTTCAGTTTTAGATACATATTTATTTCGAGTTTTGCATTCAGATTAAGATAACCTAGGCACTTGCATATCATTTCAAATTATAAAATAAAAAAAGAATGGTGGATCGGGCCATAACCAATATAATTGAAGCAAATCTCCAAATCTAATGGTTGCCGGAACCGCTAACCGGACGGATTCCCCATACCAAACGGTGGACAATCTAATTGGGATAGCCTAATGGGGAGGATCCCTTTCTACTTGATGCTGCGATCTTCGGGGCATCAACAGTTTTTGGCGCTAGAAGGAGGGCCGAAAGTGCATGGCTGACAAAGGAAAATATTCCACTGTCAAAAATGTTACTGAAAACCCGCTTAAAAAAGGAATTTCAGACAACTCAAATCTTGAAGTAGCAAACCAAGAAAACCTTGTCTCTGATTCTGAACCTCAAGAATCATTGTATGTTGTGCCTTTTGTAGAAATAGAATATTTGAGGAGGCATACACGATATTATGTTAGACAGCTAGGTGGTTTAAACGCAGTAAATTTTCTCCCTAGAAAAAATTCTCCTAGAAAAGAGCGATAGTACACCTGTGATTCGATTCTTGTGCAAACTTTTGAAGAACTTGTGAATTTAACTTTAGAAGAAATTGTAGAGCCCCTGAACAAGGTCAATCTTGAAAACCCAGAAAATATTTCATATCAAGAAAGTCTTGGAGAACTTATTACTCCAAAGAACACTCCATTAAATTCACCTTACAACTCCCCACCAAATTCTCCACATAGAGACATGGCTGTACTTGCTTGGAGAGCAAGGGGAGCGTTGAATCTAGTTGGGCCATTCCACAATCTTCCAAAAAACCCAGAGAAAGTCTTGCCTAAATTTGACCCAGGGAAAGCCATTTCGGCCGAAGATCATCTCAAGAGTTTTTATTTAGCTGTGAATCTTTTAGACGTGCAGCATGAAGATGTAGTCTGTAGGCTTTTTCCATACACATTTGAGCCGAAAGTATCACCCTGGTATTTTAGCCTACAACTTAGCTCAATCTCAAGTTGGGAGGAATTTGAAAACAGTTTCTTAAAGAACGATGGAAACCAAAAAACTGTAGCTACACTTATGAAAGAACTATTTTCCATGAGAATGAAAAAGAAAGAAAAAGTTCAAGACTTTAACCAAAGGTTCACAATGCTCTTAAATAATTTCAGTGAAGCAAATAAACCAGCAGAAGAATCTCTGGTTGAATATTATACAACAGCTCTTGAAGGACCCATAGCAATGTTTGTTAAAAGATCTAAGAAAACCACCCTGATAGAGGATTTTGAAGAAGCTAGAAAGGTGGAAGAAGAAGTGGATAACATTGCTAAACATGCCTTAGATGCTGAAACAAAACCAACAGTCAGTAAAAAAACCTTGCTGCTCACTAGAAGTAAGGAAGAGTCATCAACATACATGGATAACGTAGTTAAGATGATGCAGAAGTTATGCAATAAAATTGTATATCTCGAGAAAGATAAGGCTGCTAGTGCATCTAGGAAACCTTTCAAGCCATTTTATAAAAAGAGGGAAGACAACGATCAACCTCATCCACCCATGAATACTTCCCTTGTTTTAAACCTCAATGAAATAGGGATGGAAAGCTTCTACACCTTTCATCAAGAACCACATTCAAAGAAGAGCTGCCCACAATGGATTAACTCTATGAGTTTAGTCATGAACCAAATGCTGGATTCACAGATCCCGGATCAAGATGCTCGTCTAGAAGAATCGAGCCCTGAATTAGAAGAACCAACTCCGGACACCACTATGGTGCTATGGGATTGGGTACCTTTAACTGAATTAGTAGAAGAAGATCCCATAAAAAGCTCTCTTTCTGATGTGAACATTAATACTCGCAGTAAATGCCCTATTACAGATCCTGTCCCAGACTCGACTCCTCCCAAGCCTAAAGTCTCAAAAGAACTACCTAGGAGACATATAGAAATCATCCCACCACAACCTAAATCTAGCCAAACAGCGACCAAACAGCCAAGCATTGACACCATAATTCAACAACCAAAGGTCACAATGAATAAGACAGACAATCCGGTCAGAATTGGGAACGATTCTGATATAGGATATGACATTATTGAAGACATAAAGAAAGTTAAAGAAAATGTGTCAATTTTTGATATGTGTAGTTTGCCTCAGCAATGAGATAAGCTGCTGCATGCTTTGCAACCCCAGCCTAGCACTCCATTAACGGATACTCAAGAAGATACCAAAATTAATGAGGCTAGTATCGGCGGAAAATCTAAATCTCGGACATTGCCATTCCTATTGACCTTTGAAATTTTCAATCATAATGTTCACAATTGTTTGGTATATTTTGGAGCATCTTCAAATGTCATGCCACTGTCGATTTGTAAAAAAATTAACGGGAAACCTGTTCCATCTCCAGCCCAAATTATTCAGTTAGATAGAACTGTTGTCAAGGTTATTGGGGAAATGAAGGATGTCTTAATTAGATTATCAGCCGACCCTAGAGTCTGTCAGTTTATTGACATAATGGTAGTTGATATTCCTGAGGCCTATGGTTTGATCTTAAGTAGGGACTGGTCCACAAAGCTCAATGATTACTTTGCAACTGATTGGTCTCATCTGTGGTTGCCTTATCAAAATAGGCAGAATCAGATCAAAGTCCTGAGAGAACCACACATGAAGCAAAACGTAACTCAATTAGAGGGAAAGAATGAGGCTGTAACCTTCTCATCCTCGGTTTTGGGGAATTATTTCTTAGAAATTGATCCAGGTAATTATCAGTCTGAAACCATCATCCATGAATCAGATGAATAGTACGATCTCCTTCATTTCTCTCAGACTGATGATGTTGACTGTAATATAGTTAGTTTAGCCACTGACTTAGACTATGGAGATACTAACTTAGTTGAATCAAAAGATATTTTTTGGACATTATACTTTGACAGTTCTAAAAATATGGAAGGATCCGGAGCCAGTTGTGTTCTGATGGATCCGCAAAGAAATAAGTATTTTTTGTCTTGCGGGTTAGAATTTGATTGTACTAACAACACTGCGGAATATGAAGCTTTGGTACATGGGATAAAGAAGGCCATCAATTTAAATGTTAAATACCTGAAGGTTTTTGGTGACTCGGAAATAATTGTGAGACAGGTAAGAGACACCATTCACTGTCTCTCACCTCATTTGAAAGGTTATCAGGCTGAGGTATGAGATTTAATTATGCATTTCGATGCTTTCAATATAAAGTCTATTCCTAGATTGCAAAATTCTGCAGCTGATTTGTTAGCGACATCCGCTTCTAGATTGGTGCAATCTAATAACAAATGCTCAATTGAATTAATTTTCAGGCCCTCCGTTCCCGACAACGTCACAAACTTCAGGGTTTTCGATGATGACAAACAAATTATCAGTTTTCTAATGAACGAAGACAGTTTCCAAGGAGCTGTGATAGATGAAGAAGATCACGATTCTGATTTGCTCAAGAAGGATGCAAATAAAGGAAATTTCATCCCCAAAGGGGTAAGGTCACTCAAAATGCTGTTTGATCTTCAAAATAAGTTCAAAAGGCTAGCTAATACCAAAACTAACAGTTCATCAATGCAGCATGAGTTAGTTAATTTAGTACTGAGGCTGAACCAAATTTTGCCAACCTTGGCAAATGCTGTTCACCGAGAGAAAGAGATAGGTTCATCAAACTGTTTAAACGATATAAGGATGTTTTTGCATGGACCTATGAGGATCTGAAAACGTATGACATCCGCATTATTCAGCATGTTATACCGATGAAAGCAGGTGTCAAGCCATTTCAGCAGCAATTGAGAAGGATGCATCCTACTTTGGAACCTCTGATTCAAAAAGAATTAAAGAAACTCCTGGACGCTAAAATAATCTTCAAGGTCAGGCATTCTGAGTGGGTTGCTAACTTAGTTCCAGTAAGAAAAAAGTCAGGAGAGATAAGACTATGTGTAGACTTCAGAAATTTAAACAGAGCTTCGGATAAAGACAACTATCCCGTCCCTTCAATGGAACAAATTCTTCAAATGGTGTCGGGATCTGAGCTATTTTCTCTTCTCGATGGTTTCTCTGGATACAATCAAGTATTAGTAGCTGAAGAAGATCGTCTTAAGACTACTTTCCACACTAAGTGGGGAACTTTCACATATAGAAGGATGCCATTCGGCCTGATAAATGCAGGAGCTACATTCCAACGAGCAATGGATATCGCCTTCCGAGGATTGGGTGGGAAATGTGTTGTTGTCTACCTAGATGATGTGGTCCATCTTTTTCAAAGAAAAGGGAAGATCATGTTGTCCATTTGGAGCATATTTTTTATCGCTGTCGGAAATATGGTATTTCATTGAATCCCAAGAAGAGTGTGTTCGCTGTTCCCGAAGGTAAACTCTTGGGCCATATCATTTCCAAAGGAGGAGTGTCAATAGATCAGGAAAGGATACAAGCTATCAATAAAATTCCAATGCCTTATAACAAAAAATCTATGCAGTCCTTTATGGGTAATATCAATTTCATCCGAAGATTTGTTCCATATTTCGCACAAATTGTTAAACCGTTGCAACAAATGGTTAAACAAAGCATACAGTTCAAGTGGACAGATTTAAAAAAGGACGCGTTTAGAGATATTAAGGCAGCTATAGCTAAAGCTCCTTCCTTAAGAAGCCCTGATTTTGATAAAGATTTTATCCTGTATATCTTTGCTTCGGATGTTTCCCTCGCAGCTGTACTCACGCAAAAGGTGGAGCTAGGAGACGAATACCCAATCTCGTTTATGAGCACTGGTCTGCAAGGGGTTGAGCTGAACTATCCCGTGGTTGAAAAACATGCATATGCTGTCTTCACAGTAGTCAAACAGTTCAGGCCATATATTCTTAAGAACATAACTAAAGTTATAGTTCCCCACCCAGCTGTTAGATCCCTCTTCGTTCAAAAGGAACTAGGAGAAAGGAGGGGAAACTGGGTCACAGCTCTTCAAGAATATGACTTAGAATTTAAACCGTCCACTATCATCAAAGGACAAGGCTTGTGCAAATTGCTTACAGGAAACTTGACTGATGAAGAACAACATTGGAAGAATGAGGCTAACCTAAACTTAGTTGAGGTATGTCCCATCTTCACAACTCCTCAGTCATGGTATCGAGATCTGGTGCATTATTTGCAGCAAGGAGACCTACCTGAGCACTGGAGCTCTAAGCAAAGGAGGGCACTCCATTTGAAATCAGCAGCTTATCAAATCATTGATGGGATACTTTTCAGAAAGAATTATGATGGAATTTTTCTTAGATGTCTAGAAAAGGAATACGCAAATAAAGTTGTTAAAGAATTACACGATGGCCCCGCTAGTGGACATTATTCAGGGGAGACAATATCCCACAAGATACTTAGAGCTGGATATTATTGGCCCACTCTGTTCCGAGATGCCCATGCGTACGCACGAAACTGTGATATATGCCAAAGAAGTGCCGGGAAAGTACCTAAGGCAGCAGGACCCTTGCAGCCGGTTATTATCTCTGAACCTTTTGAACAGTGGGGTATAGATGTTATTGAAGTGATAAATCCAAATTCTTCTTTGCAACATCGGTACATCCTGACGGCTACCGACTACTTCACTAGATGGACAGAGGCTATCTCGTTGCGCAAGATCAATGAAGACGTGGTCATCAGTTTCTTGAAGGAAAACATCATAACCAGATTTGGGGTTCCAATTTCCCTTGTTTTTGATAATGCTCCTTACTTTTCGTCTTTCAAGATAAATGAATTTGTTTATGAATGGGGGATTAAGTTGCACTATTCAACCAATTATTACCCTTAAGGAAATGGATTAGCTGAATCTTCAAACAAAAACCTCATTCAAATTCTCAAGAAAACTGTGATAGAAAATCAACGAAGTTGGCATATAGCTCTCCCAAACGCCTTATGGGCAGATAGGGTGACTCCAAAGAATGCATTAGGGGTTTCCCCTTTTACTCTTGTCTATGGCAAGGAAGCCATCCTTCCCCCCAACATCTTGCTTCCATCCTTGCAGTTGTCCCAAGCCTCTCGAGGGTCTGGTAGCCAAGCCTTACAATCCAGGATCAATACCCTGCTTCAACTTGAAGAAGCCCGACAGAAAGCTAAAGACCGTTTCCATCAACACCAAGACATAGTTAAGAGATGGTTCGATAAGAGGAAGTCCGGTAAAAGAAGTTTTGAAGTTGGGGATTTAGTCGAAATTTGATCACAATCATGAAAGCAAAGGGATGCACACGAAATTCCAACATTTATGGATAGGCCCTTACAAAATTTCGGCAAAGATAGGCCCATCCACTTATAAGTTGAAAGACCTTGAGGGAGAAGAAGTAACCCTTCCTCTTAATGGCCTCGCCCTGAAACAATACTTTGCGTAGTCTCACTAAGACTTTCTGTACATAAATAAATTTTTTTCTTTATGTTGCTTTACCCCTTTGTTTTCATTATTTTTAGCCATTTTGTTTCTGTTCTCGTCTTTTGAACCTTTTGTACAAATTTTGCTTTCTGAAAGCTCCTGTGGTTGGGTTTCTCATCAAGATAGATCTCTCGAAGAAGTCTCACAACTTATGAACCCGAAACTTCGCTCGAATGAAATTTTATCTATGAATTGTGCTCTTGCTGGACTTTCTTCAGAAGGGAGGAAGCGTGCTCTGCTAGTCACACTAACCCTGTTTAAATAGCAGAGATCTATGACTATCTTTATTACTATCTTTGGGCTCCATCCACTCTCACAGTTAAAGGCGTCTTAAGAAGGTCATTGAATATGGACCCATGTAAAGTAGCACATCCCGAGGGAATAGGGTATTGAAATGAATCCATGCTGCAAATTTAAACAGCTAAAATGGCTTATGATCAAGGGTCTGTTTTCCAGAGATTCTCGCTTCAATTGAAACATGGCTGAGACAAAAGAAAACCATGTAAGTCAAGAAATCTGTCCAAAAGACTCAGCTCAAAGTAGGCTCCTCTCCGTCCGTGAGGCTTGATAAAATCAATAAAATCTCTCACTCACACAAGAGGACATTATGGATTGAGGAGCCTAAATCAAAGATCATGTCTAAAGAAAATATTTCTGGAAGGCTCAAACAACAAAGCTGTCAAAAGTATAAACATCCAAAAGGATGCAAGCGGCATGGGAATGAGGAACAAGAGCAATAATGTCCATGAGAAAGTGTTGCAAATCCTGTGGAGTCCGATAGCAGTAGCCATCTGAAAGATGAATCTTCTAAAATAAACCCCATATGTTGGCCCTTTGAGATTTTTAAAGATGTCTCTATCAAAGCTCCCCTTTCCCCAACGGCTAGCAGATAAAGTGACTTCTTCCTTCACCGAGATTCAAGTGCTCAGCTGAATATTGCATATAAGATGGATATCTTTTAAGAAGGTTTCGGATCATGGAAAGGAATTTTTTCAGAGATGTGTGTTTGCCAGCGAATCGCCAATTGTTGTTGCAGCAACATCCCCCCCAAAAAAAATTTGTACATATTGGGGCCCCTCCTTTTAATTTTTTCTAAGAAAGACTTCCCAAGGAAGCTAATTCTGCTTCTAACTTAGTTTTGTTTTCAACTGAGGGTCTGATTTAAAAAAAATTTGAAGTTTTTCTTTTGAGTTAAAATTTGCGAAAGTCTCCCAAAACTATGGAAGCTATTTGCCTATATCTCTCGAAATTGCGGAAGCCATTCACGATTCCCTTCCGAAATTGCGGAAGCATTCGCAGTTCTCTCCCGAAAACTGCGAAAGACTTAGAGTTTTTTATTGAAGCTGCGGAAGCTATTTGCGAGAGTCTCCCGAAACTGCGGAAGCTATTCGCCTATCTCTCTCGAAATTACAAAAGCTATTTGCGATTCCCTTCCGAAACTGCGGAAGCATTCGCAGTTCTCTCCCGAAACCACAAAAGACTTAGAGTTTTTTATTGAAGCTGCGGAAGCTATTTGTGAGAGTCTCCCGAAAATGCGGAAGCTATTCGCCTATCTCTCTCCAAATTATGGAAGCTATTTGCAATTCCATTCCGAAACTGCGGAAGCATTCGCAGTTCTCTCCCGAAAACCGTGAAAGACTTCGAGTTTTTTATTGAAGCTGCGGAATCTATTTGCGAGAGTCTCCTGAAACTGCGAAAGCTATTCGCCTATCTCTCTTGAAATTATAGAAGCTATTTGCGTTTCCCTTCCGAAACTGCGGAAGCATTCGCAGTTCTCTCCTGAAACCGCGGAAAGACTTAGAGTTTTTATTTGAAGCTGCGGAAGCTTTTTGCGAAAGTCTCTCGAAACAACGGAACCATTCACGATTCTCTTTCGAAACTACGGAAGCTATTTGTTGTTCTCTTCCGAAACTGCGGAAGCGTTCAAGTTTCTCTCCCAAAACCGTGGAAAGATTTTGGAAAAAAATTAAGTTTCCCTCTCGATATTGCGGGAGCAATTGGTGAAACTCTCCCGAAATGGAGGGACCATTCACGAAAGAATCCCGAAACAGTGGAAGCATTCATGATATTGTTCCGCAAATTACGGAAGCAATTTGCGTATCTCCATCGAAATTGCGGAAAGAAATTCAGAGGGCTCTCCCGAAACTGCGGGACAACTCGGCATAATCGCTCGTGATAAGTTTCCAAGAGGTTGTATTTGAAAAAGATACGCCAATCTCTCCCGAAATGCCGAGGCAGTTCTCCATATCGTTTCGCAATTGCGGATGAAACTCATAAGTCCGCCCCGCAAGCGACGGTCGTGCACAAATACCGAGACGGCTTGAAATAACCATACCATACAAGGCATTAAAACAATGTTTTAATGACACCACCAACCCGTTTAATGCCGCACGTGTCTAACCTTTTAAAAAGACGGTGGGGTTTTGGTTGATTGTATTGTTAGTTTATCATTCAAATAATGTCGTTGGGAAGACCGCGCCAGACCGCTCCAGCTCAGCGCATCCATGACCTCGTCCACCTCACTCAACCACTATCTCGTCTCCAGGTAGGTTTTTCAACCGCCATTTTTGTCTCATCTCCAAGTCAAGTTACTTTTGGGGTTTTCCCGTCCATATCGTGGCCGATATACATTGGTAGCATATGTCATTTTTTGTTTTTAAGGCCTCTGTGGCCCTTTAGGTTCCTCATTCCTACCAAATAAAAGCCATAGCTGTGACCACCTGATTTTTTTACCGGCCGTATTCCAGGCATTGTCACCCTCATTCAAACTTCATACCGGCCACACACCATTTCATAAATGTTATTAGTAACAGTAGTGGTCGGCTGAGATGCTCAACCCCTCACCTTTTGATGAATGTGGAAAGCCGTCCCTTGTTTCATCATAGGATTGTTTCAATCCAGGATCACCCGCCATTGACCATTAGAAGTGCAACGATGAAGGATACCCTCTCTCCAAGGGCTAGGTGGGAAGAAGGTTGTTTCCACGTCATATGCTTACCTTTTTGGAAGCATTCCAAAAGCTCCTGACTAAACTTTGTCTCCCTAGGATAATCAAGTCTCAGAACCATATTTCTTTTTTGGAGTGATTAATTTTTCTTCCCCAGCATGCAGCTTCATAATTTTTTTATATTTCTCATTAGCATGTTGAATTGGTCCCTCTCTTTGTTACACTCTCATAACATGTTGCATTTTTTATATATAATGATTTGCATTTGGGTTCTAGCAAGGATAAGCCAAGATGCCAAAAGGTGGTAGAAAGAAAGCTAAAGTGATGGAACCAGATCCAGTGCCACTAAGGATTGAAACTATGTTCCAAGATATTAAGTGTACCACCGGCATTCCTCCCAAGGTCCGTTGGGGAGATGTTTACAGGATGATCAGGGACCAGGACATCCCGGATGTATTATTGGAAGAAGAACAAATCTACCTCAACATCAGAGTTTCCGGCATAGCTAGGGCTTCTACCCGCCCTAAATTGTTCCCATGCTCTGAAGTGATCGAGTGGATACTGGAACATGCCAACTCAGAGTCAAGAGTATTACATGACAGCAGGGGAGAGGCTTTCGCTTCATTCCATCCAGCATATATTGCTGCAGCCTACAAATTCTCACGTCCCCAACAAGCTCTAAGTGATGAATGGTTGGGAAACATGAACAATGTTGAGATGGCCAAAAAATTATTCATCGCAGGAAAGCACTTGAGAAAGAGAGGTAATGATGAATATGATGTTCAGAACCTACGGCCTCCTTTTAGGTTAATCGCCCTGATGCTATGCAGAATTTTCGACATTCCCGATGGCACTGTATATAGGATACAGTGGGCCCCCATCATCCACTTCGTAGCATTCAAAAGGACTGTGTTTGACTGGGATACTATCCTTTCGGACAGTTTGGCATCCATAGTGGCTGCTGCAAGAGAAGGTCTGGCCTTAAAAAAGTCATAATTTTACATGTCTTCCTATCTCATTGATTGTATTTTGGCCAAACTATCTTTCCCCAGCCTAGGCTGCACATGGGATAAAGCCAACACCCCGGTCTACACTGCTTATAAAATAATGTGGGCTCAGAATTACAGAGCAAGCTATAAGCTCATCTGTGAAGAATTCATCATGCCTCTATATAAGCAGATATTCAAGGAAGAGCCCAATTGTCTGTCAGAAAATGCCATGGATATCTTGGAAAACTATGGAGACTTTTACTTCTCAGAGTAGGGCACCTACATCAGGATGTTTGGAGGGACCAAAGCACCATACATTTTTTCAAAGTACGCTACTGATTATGTAGTCCTCAAGGAAGCAGTCAGACAAATTTTCCTTGATGGAATAGGAGGGGTGCTTAACAAGCGTCATAAGGCTTCTTTCCCGCCTTTACCCTTCTGCATAGGAGCCTACAAATTCTCAGGTGTTGGATCAGCTGAGGAATTTTTTCAAGAGCTAAAAGCTTTCCACTTTGGTGAAATGATCTTCCATAGAAATGATAGGCGGGGGAAGGTTGCCGAGCATTGCAAAGAAATTTATGCTCATTTTGAATATGCTCATTACTATGATGCCGAGGAAGAGGCATCAGCAACATGACTGAGTTGCAAATTTGTCATCAAGGTAGTGGAGCAAGATCTAGCTCTACCCTAGCCCAAAAAGCCAGCTTGCAGAAAGAGAGAGAAGCAGCTAATGCCTGAGCCCAATAAGAACAAAGATTGAAAGAGGAAGCAAGGCTGTAGAAAGAAGCTGAAGATGCAAGATTGCAGAAAGAAGCTGAAGATGCAAAGCGGATGGAAGAAAATGAAAATCAGTAGCAAGCTGAAGAAGAAGAAAGAAGGCGTAAAGCTGAAGAGGAACGAAAAGCTGAAGAAGAACAAAAGGCGGAAGAAGAACTTAAGACCGATGAAGATGCCCAGGCAGGTGGCTCTTGCACCCAAAATATGGAAATAGACATATCTCAAGCAGGTGCTCCCAGCACCCAAAATGCGGAGGCAGACACAGCACAAGCAGGTGTATCCAACACCCAAAATGTGGAGGCAGACACAGCACAAGCAGGTGTATCCAGTACCCAAAATGCGGGAACAGATTCAGCTCAAGTAGTCCAGACCCCACCCGCAGAAGCAGAAATAAATGTAATAGACCTCCCAATCGTCCCTTACACTCGATCAGAAGAGCATACTATATCCCGATGGGATGAATTTCTGTATGATAAGAAGAGAAAGGAAGTAGTCCTGAAATCGGAAGAGAGGATAAAGAGACTCTTCCAAGAAGATATTGTTACCCGGCGAGAGACCACAGTAATGAAAAATACAAATAAGGCTCCCATAGCCATGGCATCCGCCGCTGTAGGAGCAGCAAAAGCAATGCAGGACAATGTGGCCGATATGGTTAGAGAAGTTGAGTCGACAAAGAGGAGAGCTTGCATGTTACAACATACTGTGGCTAATGAACAGGCTTACAGGGATCTTGTAGTAAATAAATATAATCGCTTGTCTGTTGAGCACACTGAATAGTCAGATAAGTATCGCCAGTTAGAAGAAGAAAAAGAGCATCTGGCAGTCCAGATGATGGTTTTAGAAGCAGAAAAGAACGATTCGGAAGCTAGGGTGTCTGAGCTGCAAGCAGATAAGCAAGCAATGGGTGAGCAATTAGAGCAGGCAGAGAGAAGGGCAATAGATATGTCTCCCTTTCATGAGTTGTCCTGTGACATCCTGAGACAAATGCATGCCACACAAGAGCTGATTACTGAAGAAGTGTGCAGGCTCAAAGCCATGATGGTTAGATTGAAAGAAGTTAATGTAGAGGCCAATAGGCTTAAGGGTAAATATACTTGGGTTAAAGCAAACATCATGAGCCAGATGGAATGGAGAGAAGGAAAGGTTGATTTCCCCAAGCATCTCCCATTCAAATCTATAGATGGTTTTAATGAATATATAGCCCTTATGGAATTCTGCAGGAACTGTGGCCTTAAGCTAATGGATAAGATCCAAGGAACAAGGGATAAAAGTAACAGTCTTTATCAAAAAATCCATGAAATGCATGATAAATGCAAGTTGAGTTTCCCTCAGTCCCTTGATGAGTTCCCGAGCAAAGAGCAGCGTTTATCAGACTTAAAGGAAGAGCTAGGCATTCAAATGGAATATGTGAGGAAGATCGATGTCATAGCCATTGATGATCTCCACCACTATATCAGGATGCCATCAATACACAATAATTTGCTTAAATAAATTCAGTGTATTGGAGCAGAGCTTGGTAAAGATGTGACTTCCCAGAAAATCTTGCTCCCTTCCTTAGAAAATGTAGTTATCAGAGACACTGGTATCTAGTTTAGTTACATAGCAGAGGAGGAAAAGAAAGCAGCAGCAGCAACAGCAGTAGTAGCTAGTCCAAGTGCTTCTCTCCCAGCAGCAGCAGCAGTAGTAGCCAGTCCAAGTGCTTCTCTCCCAGCAGGAGCACCTTCCCAAGAGATAACATGCTGATCCTAAAGAATTGTTCCTTTATTTTTTTTTTGGCCTTCCTATGTCTAAAGCATAGAACCATTGGACAACTGTCCTTTTCTTTTTGAGGAATTTTCTGTTTGAAGAAAAGGGTCACGTTTTTGTTTATTAAAAGGGAAAATTCTGTAGAGGACAGGTGTAAAGAGCCAGGTGGCAGCCCAAGGGGCATTTTGTAATGATATAAATAGAAGTTTAGGAAACAGTGTAAAGGACTTTTGGCAGGGAAATAATTTTCTGAACTTGTATGAGCTATCTTGCACTTGTTTTAACAAAATGAAATCTACCTAATAAGAGCCTGGAGAGGACGTCTTTTGCATGGAAATGGATGTTGGATGCATGATGGATTATTCTTGTGTCTTTCATATCCTACTGTGAGATCTTTCTTTGCTGTCTTGAATTATTTCTCTGTATTGAATGATCTTACTGTTTCTTGTGCAAATAAATTTTCTCCTACATGAGTAATGGAATGTGTTATATATGAATGGGAAGCTATCTTCTAATATCTCTTGCTTTCTTGTTGTAGATCTATCTTTATGATTTAATGGCTGTCTGTTGATCTTTAGATAATCCTTCCAGCACATTACTCATACTTATAATTTGCTCCTTGCAGGGATAGTCTAGATTTATTTCAGTTTTAGATACAGATTTATTTCAAGTTTTGCATTCATATTAAGATAACCTAGGCACTTGCATATCATTTCAAATTATAAAATAAAAAAAGAACGGTGGATTGGTCCATAACCGATATAATTGAAGCAAATATCCAAATTTAACGGTTGTCAGAACCGCTAACTGGACGGATTCCCCATACCATACGGTGGACAATCTAATTGGGATAGTCTACCAGGGAGGATCCCTTTCTGCTTGATGCTGCGATCTTCGGGGCATCAACAGTTCTCCTAAACAATAACTACTTTTTTGTGACAAATTCTAAGACTTAACCATGACTCTACTATCAACTATCTCACGAGTCACACGCGACAGTCTATATAGACAAACCGCAGGTATCACCCTGGAAGTTGTACCCGCATATTGTTGGACATTATACCCATGACTCATTCTCTTGTTTTTAAGAGAGACACCCATGGGTATCTCTAAATCACGAAAAACAATATTAAAAGATGATTAGGTATTAGTTAAGGGCAGTTATTCTAACTACCCTAACCTCCCCAACCAATTCCGTTTCGATACTATCCTCCCATCCTTGCTATAAATACAAGGGGAAGGCCTTGAGAAAGGGAGAACCAATTTTGATAAGGAAATGCTGGAGAAAATTCTACTGAAGGAAGAGGAGCATAAACCCAAGTTTAGGTTTCAATGGTGCTAGTTGCAAAGCAGGTTTAGTTGGTTTCCTTTAATGCTATAATATAAAGATTCTCCTTCCCATAAAATATTTGTTTATTGTGTGCATTTGTCTCATTGAATATTTCATATCAATTTTTTATATGAGTTTCATGTTAAATTTTCATTTATTTGGTCAAAAGCTTTGAGAAGGGTATGTGTTTTTATTGCAGGTGATCTGTCTGGAGCAGTGGATTAGGAGACTAAAATTTGAAAGCTTGGATCAAACATCAAACATTCATGTATTCTTTCAGGCTTTATATCTTAGTTCTTTACATTGAAAGAGTATTGCATTCCACACATGTTTATTTTCCTACTTCTATAACTACTTTAAACGTATGGTGGTGATCTCTTGAATTCCCTATCATAGGTATTTTTACCACACAATAGAACTGGCAACTCTGCTGGGGAGTTCCTATTGTGTCTCTGGGAATCCTACATTATTTTTCTTCAGTTTTATTGTTCCTGTTAGTTTCTAGAAGAGTTTATAGGTTGTATGTACCTTTCTTGGTCACTCAGACTTATTATTTTTACAGTTTTCTTTCATTTTTTGATTTTTGTCTAGGAATACCCGCAACTTGTACATAATTAAAGTCATGACTTTTTCCCTGCACCCGCGATATGTTTTTATAAACAGTCCCGGTTTTCTCCTAAGTTTTTTGACTTTAGGGTTATGGTTTGAGATTTTAGTTTGTCCTTGGTTGATGAAAGCCTTCTCTGTTAGTTTGTTGACCCTTTATACTTGTCTGAGGGTTTATACTGAGGTTCTGAGCTCTTCTTGAGATTTATTCTTGGTTTTCTTTCGTTTTCTTGTTTGAACTAACCTAGGTCTTTCGAATCCATTTTATGTTTGCTTGGCGCTTTGGGTCTCTCCTTTATGCTTACTGGTTTATGGAAGGGCAGTCTGATATCTTCTTGGAATCTTTGCTATCTCCTTTATATCAGTGATTTACTTAGTGTTTTTTCAACCAAACTTAGTTACTTCTTTCCATTTAGAGGAATGTTTGTGGGTTTGTTATCTTCAGATTTCTGTTGAGAGTAGGTTGCTGAGTTTGATAGATTTAGGTATAGTTAGTATTACTTCTATTTTTATAATGTTCTTGTTTCATTTATGATTATTTGCTATTTCCTTTCGTTTAAAGAGGAAACTTAAAGAGAAAGTATTTCCTTTGAGCAAGAGTATTTCTTTTTCTAGATTTTAGTTCTTTATACTAAACTTCTTGAAAAGAAAAAAACATTTTTTAAATTTTAGTTTTACTTTCCAAACTTTTAGTTTCGAAAGATAAGCAAAAAGAATTTGTGGAAAGTATTTTCATTTCATACACTTTGCTTTGATAGTTGGAACCATCGTGAACACATTTTACTCCTTTTTGAGTAAGTTAAAGCCTTAAAAAGAATCAATTAATTTAAAATTTATTTGGTAAATTTTGTTGTTAGGGGACACATACATCAATTAGCTTAGGCTAGGATTTTGGATTAGATCATCTTAAACTCCAAAACCTTCCTAAAATCAAAATCATAGTAAGACTATATTTAGGTAAATCCACCTTTGCAAAAGGTCTTCTGGGAAGCTCCATTAAAACCGGACTTAAGTACGAGGTTGTGTGAGGTTGACTAGTTGGGGATACCCCCTGCTTCTCAATCGAGCATCTACTCGAAATGGTACGCATACAGGGATCCATCAGTACCTTGTGTTCTCTTGGATTTCGTGCTTAGTTACCCTGCCCATGCATGTTAGTTCGACCTGCGACTGTACCCCCATAATATTTTTGCATTGATGGTAGCCTTAGTATCTTGAACACTATGACTCTACATAGGTTATGTTGGAAGTCTATTTCCATTGTACCTTGGACAGGCATGGGAGGAAATACGTTGCAGTTATTTGGGAGGGAGGTTGGTGATTCAAATGCTTGCACCTGAAGACTCTATATTGTGGACCCTGGGTAACTGTTCATCATTACTCCATTGGTTTGTTCTGGGCCCTAATCATCCCAGACTTCCCTTTGGGAGACTATCCATTTGTTTGGTCATGATTACTACAGGAAATTTTTGTAGTGGTGTGCTCTGTGCTTATTGTTGTTTTAGCAGCCCCTAGTGTTAGGATATTCCTATACTCCACCCTAGTCCTACCAGCATTTTCATTATTTGCATTTTTAGTCTTGCACGCATTTTTGCATGCAGCATACATTCTGCATGCATGGATTCCAGTCATCAGTCCCATTACCTCGACCTCAGTTAGCTAGCCCCGGGAGCTTCTCACTGATCAGTTTCAGCCCTCCTAGTTCTTAGTGCGCCCTGCATGCATTTACATGCATCTCATGCACCCTCTCTAACCTACCATTCAGTTGTACTTTAGTTCTTTCCTTTATTTAAGGCTAGACTGACTCTCAACTGACTGTATCACTCCGATAGACCTCTAGTGAGACTAGATTTCCCATTCTGACTCTAGTTAGCTCCTCATACACCCTCCACTGAGCCTCCTTCATTCAGTTAGTGCTAGTTACACTCAGTTACACCTACCACACTCAGTTAGACTCAGTTAGACTAATGGTTGACCGTTACTTGTGCATTGATGACTCCACTGATGATGATGAAGAATTCTAGTTGTGCTCCGATGACACTCCAGTGATATTTTGATCTCTCCATGAAGGCTAATTCGAATTTCCATGTTGGCATTCGAATCCTCATGCATTGTATTATTTATTTGTCCATTTGTGATTAATGAATTAGTGTGTGTGAAGTTATTTTGCTTCTATCCGAGTTCTACTGTATTATTATTCTGTTGCTCATTTACATTACATTGACCACTCTTCTTCTATCTTCCTGCTTAATCATAATATTTCTTGTGAGGTATACATCAACTCTTAGATTTGCTGTGAGTATTTTCACATGGTATCAGAGCATGTTGAGAGTATTGTCTATCTCCATTCCTGAGAGTTTTTTGCAGGTTATTATCAAGGTTTCGAGTGCAGCAGTTACAACATTTTTTGCAACAGTAGCAGTTGTAGATATTTTCTATTGTTTTTGCAGGTCTTCTACAGCTTCCATGTATTCAGAAGAAATCCCTCCTCTTTCTCCATTCAACTATGATGAATGGAAACAAAAAATGATAGCATATTTGAAGAGCCATGATCTCTTTGATTATTGTTTTGAAAGAGAATTCGAATCCTTTGAAGAAGAGAATGAATGGTTAAATAAAGGTGACAGTGTCTATGCAACAATGATGTATGCTATGTCTCAATGCATGGTACATCACTTCATTGATTCTGTTGAATCTCCAAAAGAGCTATGGTCCCATCTGGATGAAAGATTTGGAAAGCAGAATGAAGGGATTAGTCCAAACCCTTTCGAGAGCAAGCCCACTGTTGCATTCACCCTCCTTGATGATCTCATTGATCATGAATCAGTATCAAACATATCTCATATTGAAGTTAGCCACAAAGAAGAATAACTTGAAGATTCTACACTCATGCTCCAAATTCCTTCTATTTTGAATTATGTGCCATCTCACACTCTAGAAATTGCATAGGTTCCTAAATCCTCTCTTGCACCAGAGTCTATTGGTTTGCATCATGATCTACTGAATGCTTCAGAGGTCAAATAATCCATTGGAGGTAATACATTCGCTCTCCTTGATCACTCACCTCTTATTTACTACTGTAAGATCATTATTTCATGCTCTTAGAAGGTTATTGAAGATGATGGCCATTGCCATTCACTTGGGATAATTTCTCATGCATTTACTAGTTTAGATCTCACCTCAAATGGTTTAAAGGAGATCTTAAGCAACCATGATTCAAGTCTTGGATCTGATTTGGATTCCAAGCAAACACTGACATTTGATGGTTCTTTTGAGCATAATCTCACCTATGATGGTTCAAAGGAGAAGACAAAAGACTATCTGCATAGATTTGATCGTACCTCAGCCGATTCGAATCACAGGTTCAAGGATCATCCTCATACTTTTGGATTTGTTCTCATCACATTCGATCTAAAGAGCAAGTACAAGCACATGCATTTTCAGCATGAACCTCTTCTTCCCAAGAAGAAGATACCTCCAGACATATGACCAAGCATCACACCTGCTTGAGTTTGGAGCAGTATTTTTGTGTGTGACTTACAGTATATTTTGAGGGGGGGTATTTGTAATGTCCCTTGTTAGGAATTTTATTAAAATTGCAATTTTCCACTTTTTTCCTTAATTCGACCTTTGACTAGTTTCGATCTCTAGGTCCCAAATTTGCCCCAAATGATCCCAAATATTCTGAGAAGGTATATGAATGATATTAGAACATAAATATGTGTTTCAGGGATGCCTTTGTACCTTTAAAACACTTCTGCAAATACTATTTCAATTCTGGTCAATGTAGGTAACTTTACTAGTGATTTCCCTTTGACTAGTATTGGTCTCTAGGTCTCAAATTGACTCCAAATGCCTTCAAATCTTCAAGGAAGGTTTATGAATGATATTAGGGATTGAATATGATGTTCAGGGATAACATATAGCCACCAAAAAACCTTTGCAAACTCTCTTAAGATTCTGGACCAAGTATGCAATTTTACTAGTAATTTGGGGTTCAAATCCCCCTAAGGTAAGTACTGAAAATGGCTTCCCAAATGCCTCCAAACCCACTCAAATTTATGAACATAGGTATGTAATGTGTTAAGTATGTTATTAAGGTCTCATATGCACCATTAATGGTTTATTAAAACTTTTCTCACCCTCTCCCATTCAACTGCAAAAATCACCAATTCGACCCTTGGGGAAATGGCACTATTTATTCTCCCAATGCAATTAAACTGAGTAAAAATGCTTCAAATGCTCAAGTACAGTACATGAAACTTGTAGAAGACATCCATGGCAGTATATTTATCACAAATATATCATAGAATCATCCATTCATTCGAAATCATCATCAATACATTGGCTCACAACAAGGTAGTGGGGAAATGGCATTGTTCTTCCATTAAAAATGAGATTTATACATTTATACTTGGAATTTCGACCTGAAACTTCTTGGATATGTAGAACAGAGTATTTACTTCATATTAAAAAAGAAATGGAGCATTAAGAGCTTCCCCAAAGAGTACAATAGCTCACCAAAAACGCCCTCCCTCAAGGATCAAGAATATGCCATCAAAACTGGAAATGGTTTGAAGGAGTGAGCTGCAATAGAAGAAACCATGAGCTGCCCTGTAGCTTACACCTGCAAATAAAGACTCCATTAAAGCTCCAAATGAAAGGTCTGAATGGCCTTTCCAATTACCAACTTGGATGGGAATCTTTCACCCTCGAAATTGGCTAAGGCAAGAAACTAGTCATCCACTAGCTCTCCCTCTTCACAAATGCAATTGCAAATTCTACAAATGATCAAAAAGCTGGTTTCATTCTTTATTATTGACATTTATAAACTTCTAATGTCCTCCATGGGTCGAATTCCTTCCAAGAGACTCATGCCAACTCAAGTTGGGAAGAGATTCCAAAGAACGCCACTTGTACAACAATTCATAGTCTCCCACTTCCACCAAATCACATGTGGAAGCATCTTAGCTGCCCTAACACCCTTGAGCGCCCTCTTGGAGTCTATTTTTAGCCCTGACATGTCATATATGTCATATGTCAGCCTTCAGGTCTGATTTGTGTCATAGGTGTCATAGCATCTTCATCATTGTTGTCATAGAGCTAGGGAATCTAGCCCAAGTGTCTCACTAGCTCCAAATTGCCTCTTCCTCTTCCATGGGAGTTACTCTTCCTCTATATTTCGACCTTGGATGAGTCATGCAATGAATAATACCTTTTGGACTCCCCCAAGTATGTTACCATTCACCTTGAATTCGAATTGGTGAGAGAATGATGCCAAATGTAGTGGGGAAATCTAGCCATATGTGGGTCCCACTTCCTCCATGTGTCTTCATCATGAAATGCCACTTTGATTTTCACTTGTATATATTTATTTATCTCCTTTATTAAATATTTATTCCATTCTAATGTTCAAACATCATTTATTATCTCCATTATTCCAAATCCCAAAGCTTCCACCCCAAACCTAGGAAACTAGTAATTTTCCTCCTTGGCAATTATTTGACCTTTAGCATCAATTTGACAAACTCTAATGAATAGAGCCAATGTGATTAGGCCATTGTGACCCAATACCAAATTTGGGACATGACAAATCCTCCCTTCCCAATATTGCTTGTCCTCAAGCAATTTTAAATGTGGGTGTTGAAGAACTTGCTTTCTGTATAATTCTTTGAAGTTGCCATTCAATTGCCCAACCTTGAGTCTTTGAGTTTCCATGAAGATTTTAGAGAGGAACCACCATGCTTGCTGCTGCACTACTCTGATTAAAATCACTTTATTAAGTGGGGAATCCATCTCCCATACTGCTTGCTTCCCCAAAAAATATGAAACCAATGAGATAAAAATTATTCCAGGGTCCCATTGCTTGTATTGCACCCCAACAATTAAAAGTGCTCTCCAACCCATACCATCAGATAAGAGGATTCCTGGATCCCATTTTCTTGTATGCATTCTTCCAAACATCATGAGTACAAAATATATATCATCAAAGTACATAACAACATAATGAAAATGTACATAAAGGAGATGCTTCATCAAAGAGTCATGAAAGTGCTTATACCTCCAAGCATGTAGACCACCATTTTCCAAGTGCATACAATCTTCAAGTGACCCATCAAATCTGCTCCAATGACATAGGTGAGGATCCCATGTCCAATAGTGCTGCTCCAAGAGAATGTGATATGCATCAAAATATTCAGCCATGCATTCTTTCATCCAAGAAGTGAATGAAGAATCTCCACTAAAATCTGAACCAAATAATGAGCAGGAAAAACAAGGAGAATTCAAAGGACTCAAAGAAGTCTCATCCATACATCCATGAGGATATGTATCATCATAAGGTAAAGCAATATGCTGCTGCAATTCTAAATAATGAGGTGCTCTATTCATGTCATCATCAAAAGGAGAGGTAGGAGTTTCATACCCCTCATGTGGCACCACTAGGAAAAAACCTTTCACCCAATTTTCATCCCAAATTGATGTGGCTGGAAAAGAAGTGTGGGGTGAGGAATTATGAACCAACTTTAATTCTTTACAACTCTTACCCATTGAAATATTTAATTCATCTTCTCCATAATTGGTTGGTCCAACTATTGTGAGATCATGTACCTCTTCCAAGGCTTTGCAACTCTCTCCATGAGGCAACTCATAATCCCTTTGAACAAGGACAAGTGCTTGTCCTTCTTCTTGTTTTAGTGTAGTATCTTCAAGAACCTGCATATCAACATGTACCTCATGTTCCACAATTACATTAGGTTCCTCTTTTGTGGCATAAATTGTTTCATCCTTTTCCTTGAAAAGAGAACCATTGCTCATTACTTTTTCCGAGTTGCTTCCAATTCCACTAAGCAACAATCTGAACTCTTGAAAGTATTGTCTCCACTTGTCTTCAAAGGATGGTTCAAGTAATTTCCTAAACTCCTCATTCTCCTTTAAGGTTCCTTTCTCATCCTTACTCATGGTGACCAATGAATGCACTTCTTCTCCTACTTCTTCCCTTTCACCAAAGTACATCCAGTTTCAGTTTCTAAGGGTGGTGGCTTATTTCTTTGACTCCTGGTATTCATTAATGTTCTACCACATCAGGTGCCAAGACCATGCTCTGATACCACTGTAATGTCCCTTGTTAGGAATTTTATTAAAATTGCAATTTTCCACTTTTTTCCTTAATTCGACCTTTGACTAGTTTCGATCTCTAGGTCCCAAATTTGCCCCAAATGATCCCAAATATTCTGAGAAGGTATATGAATGATATTAGAACATAAATATGTGTTTCAGGGATGCCTTTGTACCTTTAAAACACTTCTGCAAATACTATTTCAATTCTGGTCAATGTAGGTAACTTTACTAGTGATTTCCCTTTGACTAGTATTGGTCTCTAGGTCTCAAATTGACTCCAAATGCCTTCAAATCTTCAAGGAAGGTTTATGAATGATATTAGGGATTGAATATGATGTTCAGGGATAACATATAGCCACCAAAAAACCTCTGCAAACTCTCTTAAGATTCTGGACCAAGTATGCAATTTTACTAGTAATTTGGGGTTCAAATCCCCCTAAGGTAAGTACTGAAAATGGCTTCCCAAATGCCTCCAAACCCACTCAAATTTATGAACATAGGTATGTAATGTGTTAATTATGTTATTAAGGTCTCATATGCACCATTAATGGTTTATTAAAACTTTTCTCACCCTCTCCCATTCAACTGCAAAAATCACCAATTCGACCCTTGGGGAAATGGCACTATTTATTCTCCCAATGCAATTAAACTGAGTAAAAATGCTTCAAATGCTCAAGTACAGTACATGAAACTTGTAGAAGACATCCATGGCAGTATATTTATCACAAATATATCATAGAATCATCCATTCATTCGAAATCATCATCAATACATTGGCTCACAACAAGGTAGTGGGGAAATGGCATTGTTCTTCCATTAAAAATGAGATTTATACATTTATACTTGGAATTTCGACCTGAAACTTCTTGGATATGTAGAACAGAGTATTTACTTCATATTAAAAAAGAAATGGAGCATTAAGAGCTTCCCCAAAGAGTACAATAGCTCACCAAAAACGCCCTCCCTCAAGGATCAAGAATATGCCATCAAAACTGGAAATGGTTGAAGGAGTGAGCTGCAATAGAAGAAACCATGAGCTGCCCTGTAGCTTACACCTGCAAATAAAGACTCCATTAAAGCTCCAAATGAAAGGTCTGAATGGCCTTTCCAATTACCAACTTGGATGGGAATCTTTCACCCTCGAAATTGGCTAAGGCAAGAAACTAGTCATCCACTAGCTCTCCCTCTTCACAAATGCAATTGCAAATTCTACAAATGATCAAAAAGCTGGTTTCATTCTTTATTATTGACATTTATAAACTTCTAATGTCCTCCATGGGTCGAATTCCTTCCAAGAGACTCATGCCAACTCAAGTTGGGAA
Source organism: Larix kaempferi (assembly GCA_027924585.1). Lineage (NCBI taxonomy): Eukaryota > Viridiplantae > Streptophyta > Pinopsida > Pinales > Pinaceae > Larix > Larix kaempferi. The sequence goes on from BSBM01000577.1 coordinate 21,526,077, forward strand.
GAGATTCCAAAGAACGCCACTTGTACAACAATTCATAGTCTCCCACTTCCACCAAATCACATGTGGAAGCATCTTAGCTGCCCTAACACCCTTGAGCGCCCTCTTGGAGTCTATTTTTAGCCCTGACATGTCATATATGTCATATGTCAGCCTTCAGGTCTGATTTGTGTCATAGGTGTCATAGCATCTTCATCATTGTTGTCATAGAGCTAGGGAATCTAGCCCAAGTGTCTCACTAGCTCCAAATTGCCTCTTCCTCTTCCATGGGAGTTACTCTTCCTCTATATTTCGACCTTGGATGAGTCATGCAATGAATAATACCTTTTGGACTCCCCCAAGTATGTTACCATTCACCTTGAATTCGAATTGGTGAGAGAATGATGCCAAATGTAGTGGGGAAATCTAGCCATATGTGGGTCCCACTTCCTCCATGTGTCTTCATCATGAAATGCCACTTTGATTTTCACTTGTATATATTTATTTATCTCCTTTATTAAATATTTATTCCATTCTAATGTTCAAACATCATTTATTATCTCCATTATTCCAAATCCCAAAGCTTCCACCCCAAACCTAGGAAACTAGTAATTTTCCTCCTTGGCAATTATTTGACCTTTAGCATCAATTTGACAAACTCTAATGAATAGAGCCAATGTGATTAGGCCATTGTGACCCAATACCAAATTTGGGACATGACAGTATTTTTCCCATGAGGTTTTCCCCATTTCCTCGGTTTATTGTCTATTATTATTATTCATTGTATTGGGTGACCTTTGGTCTCAGTTACCAGGGCCCAGGATGGATTAAGGGGGGGTGTTAGGATATTCCTATACTCCACCCTAGTCCTACCATCATTTTAATTATTTGCATTTTCAGTCTTGCATGCATTCTGCATGCATGCATCCCAGTCATCAGTCCCAACACCTATCCCTCAGTTAGCTAGCCCCGGGAGATTCTCATTGATCAGTTTCATCCCTCCTAGTGCTTAGTGTGCCCTGCATGTAGTTACATGCATCTCATGCGCCCTCTCTCACCTACCATTCAGTTGTACTTCAGTTCTTTCTTTGATTTAAGGCTAGACTGACTCTCAACTGACTGTATCACTCTGATAGACCTCCAGTGAGATTAGCCTACCCATTTTGACTACAGTTAGCTCCTCATGCACCCTCCACTGAGCCTCCTTCATTCAGTTAGTGCCAGTTACACTCAGTTACACCTACCACACTCAGTTAGACTGAGTTTGACTGATGGTTGACAGTTACTTGTGCATTGATGATTCCACTGATGATGATGAAGACTTCTAGTTGTACTATGATGACACTCTAGTGATCTTTTGATCTCTCCATGAAGGATAATTCGAATTTCCACCTTGGCATTCGAATCCTCATGCATTGTATTATTTATTTGTCCATTTGTGATTAATGAATTAGTGTGTGTGAAGTTATTTTGCTTCTATTTGAGTTCTACTATATTATTATTCTGTTGCTCATTTACACTGCATTGACCACTCTTCTTCTATCTTCCTACTTAATCATAATCTTTCTTGTGAGGTATACATCAGCTCTTAGATATGCTGTGAGGATTTTCACACCTAGGTTTTAACACTTAGAATTTTTTGTTGCAAGTGTGGAGAACCTATCTCCTCGTAGGTCTAGGAGGTTGAGAAACCTTCCTCCACTCACTATGGAACCTCCACCACCACCTCAGGGACGCAAAATTTATTTAATAGGTTCTTTTGACTAGTTCGTACCACTGAAACTCCTAGAGAACCTTGACTCATTTCGCAAGATTCTTTGGTCCCAAAGACTATAGAGGTTTAATAATTGCCAACAGAAGAATTTGCAAGACATTTCAACCCTCTATTAACTGGACCAGAGGATCCATTACTAGAAAGAGTTTTTTTTTTAGGACTACATGAGTTAAGTGCATATATATATACACATGTTTTTAGTATGGATAATGTAGGAGATGGATCGGGAGTTACACATACTCCCACATCGGCCATTAGAACTAGAGGTTTTTCTTCTCCACACATTAATACCCTGATACCAAGCTTGTTGCATATGTCTTCTACTTCGAGCACTTCTTTTAGTTTCAATGTTGGATCCTTAGGACATCTAGTACTCAGTTCACACTGACATCTACTCCTTTTGGATCCACTATTGGTTCTTTCAGTATTCCTTTTTCAGAGATACCTACGGTAGAATATATATATTCCTCATTTATCTAGCAGTTCCAGGATAATCCTAGCTTAGCTCCTTTTAATCAAGGTTTTCCTTGGCATGGAGGGCATATTTATGCTTTTGCACCATTTGTGGGCTCAATGCCTACCCTTTTCGTTGCTCGAATTATGATTTTTAATCCCTTCATAGGATTTAATGTACATTCTACAAATGTCTAAACTTCCAATGTACCTGTCAGTACTACTCCTTTTTCACTTTTTGGTGGAAGAGGCAGTAATACTTACACTCAGCCGCAATGGACTAGGACTCAAGGAAGTAATTTACTATCTTATGGCTAGAGCAATTTCCAAAACACTTTTTCACCGCAAACTATGGCTGGGGGAAACCCCAACCAACCTTATGGGATTTATGGTTTTGGTACTTTTCCTTACCATATTCCTCAATCAAATTCCATCTGCATGACCCCGCTTACCTTTTCTGGCAACTTTGAATCTGCCAGATCTTTTGAAATTAATGAATGACCTGGTGCGACATAATACTGCTTGGCCTCCGGTCCCAACCAAACTTCCTTCAGACATTCCAAAGTTTGAAGGAAAAATTGGTGAATACCTAGGGGACCATGTAATGGCATTTCATCTGTGGTGTTCCTCGAACTCGCTAAATGATGAATCAATTATATTGAGGCTCTTTCAAAGGACCTTGACTAGTGTTGCAGCCAAATGGTATATCGAGTTACCGACATCAACTTATAACAATTTTTGTGATTTGGAGAATATTTTTTTGAATCATTTCCAGCTTTCCGTCCGGTATGATACTAGTGCGGATCTTCTATATACCTTTAGAGAGAACAAATCCACTCATTTATCTGACCATATTCAGAAGTGGAGAAGACGGAAATGACTCATTAAAGTTGAAATACTCCAAAATTTCTATTGGAGTCGTTTTTAAAATCACTATTACCTTACATCTCTAAATATGTGTCAACTTCTAGGGTTACTTATGAGGAAGAATCCATTCTAAGGACCCAACAACTTGACTTTATTTATGCTATATCTGGGATCCTTTATGAAATCATTCCCGATGCACCTAGGTCAAATGTTGATCTTGGAAAAACTAAACCTGGACCATATGCTGATTGAATTTTGGGTTCAGTTGATTCATCCACATTAGAAGCTTTGACTAAGCAGGTTCATGCACTCTCTATAAAGCATTCTGATGTGGAAGCAAATATTATTGCATCCTCCCCTTCACAAAAAAAAACTTTACAAGATGTGTAGTCTAATCAAAAGGGTTCTTGGAAACGCAACAACAAGAAAAAGGGAAATAAAGGGGACGGAAACCAAAAAAATCCCAAAACTATTGAAAATGCCAAGGAGGGAAAAAAAGAAAAGAAGAATGTGAAGTTTCCTTGCAAAATTTGTAAAGAATATCACCTTACTCATCAATTTACTCTCATGGATGAAGCCCAGAAGTTGTTAATTCAAAAGAAATCGGTTGTTCTGAAGGATCCTTTTCCTAAAGGACAAAGCCCAAATTATGGCGGTTCTAATACAGGGGGAACTTCTCATGCCAAATAGGATGATCAATCATACATCAATATGGTTAATTCAAACGTGCTATTACAAAATAGAGCCAAGAATTATACCCCAGATACACCACAGAAAGATAAAGAATTTCCAGAAACATTTGTTCCTCTACACATAGTGAGACCTACAGATCCTATGCCGAAGGTACCGAAAGGTGTCTACAAATGGGCATCGCACAACCCTATGCTAGGGATTTTCCAAACTACTCAGTTGTAGAGGAGGCTAGCCCAAACTCCATGCACCATGTCTGCTCTAGAAGTTCTGCAAGTTTCCCTTCGCAACTGAATGCACTTTTTGTGGCAATAGGAACTATGGATTCTTCCAACATGTTGGCTAGATTTTATATGTCAAATGTCAAACCTCGGTTTCCCTATCACGTAGCTTTCCAAATCGAAGTATTCCATGGCTAAAAAACCATTGGAAAAATGGTTGTAGATGAAGGCACATTAACGTGTGTAATGTCTATCTCTTGTTGGAAAGCCCTTGGTTCTCCTGAATTAGCCCCTTTGACTACACTACTTACCGCATTTGATGGAAGATCTTTCCGTCCACATGGAATATTACCATCATTCGAAATCCAACTAGCAGAGAAAGTTATGTCAGTAGAGGTAGAAGTTGTAGATGATTCTATCGATTACAATTTGTTGTTGGGAAGAAGTTGGGCATATGCAATGCAAGCCATTCCTTCATCCATTTTTTGGGTTCTTATGTTCCCACATGAAGGAAATATTGTCACGATTGACCAACTATCCTTCGCCCAGAAAAACAACACAACTCCTTCGGATTCGAATATCCCTTGGATTGATCAAGCCTCTCTGCCAAGTGAGAGATTAGGAGTAGGTATGTACTCATCATTAATGGACGTTTTCGATTTACCTGCTCTTATTGATTATATTGGTTCAATGAGTAGTGCTCTCATGTCATCTAAGGAATTTTTCACCATCACTAGAAAAAATGATCCTTGGATTCTTCCTACTTAAGAACAACCAATGGTGACCCTATCCATCCCAGAAGTGACCTACCAAGCATCACAAAAATCTGAGATGGATTATATCTCGACTCCTTTGGTCTCTATAGAGTCAGATATCGATTATGAACCTGCATGGGAAGTTGACTATATCCATTCGTTCGATTGTTTAGATATTGTGTTTCCATCAGATGAAGCTATTCTGTAAGCTATGGTGGGTTTGTATCATCCTTGGGAACATATGAATCACAGATCCTACTTCTTTCCATATATGAACAAAATCGAAAATGGAGAGTTTTCGTTGAGACCTGGTGGAAATGTTGATTTTTCCACTACACCTTTAACGAAACAAGGTATTTTCACTGAAGGTAATATGGGAAATATTTCAACAACTATCCCTTTCAATATTTCCATCAAACCAATTGAATGCGAGATTCCATCTTTTAATTTGGTTGTCCAACTATTACCTAAATCTTCTTCCTTGGAAGAATGTTTACTTCATTTGGAACATTTAGATGAACAACACTATGATGCGCTCACTGCAAATGAAGCTCACAAGAACCGCGTTAAGCATCAATATGATAAGTCTGTTAGACCTAGGATGTTCTCTGAATGAGACCTTGTGTTGGTTTATGGCCAAGACAAAGATCCCTTGGGGGCAGGAAAGTTTAAAAGTATGTGGCTCAGACCCTATATCGTTTCTAAGGTCTTGAAGAAAGCTTCATATGAGTTGATGGATTATGATGGTTTTAAGTTGCCTGAGTCTAGAAATGGGCTCTACTTGAAAAAGTATTATGCCTAGGCATATATGCTTTTTCTTGTACTATGGATGTACATTTTTGTAGAGTTAGTTCTTCTTTGATTTTTCTTATGTGTCTTTTGGATTGTGTTTTCAGATGACCACCGATTTTTTCTTAGGATTCGCTATGTGGCGGGTACCCACGAGTCTTTATGAAGTAAACCTATACACATTTTATGTGCCCATGACTTTTAATCAGTCAGACCTGTGCGTAAGCATCCCTAATTTTAAACTTGCTTAAAAAACCTCAAAAAATCACTGAAAATCTAAAATAATGGATCAAAATGATCAAGCAGGAAGAGATAGGTTACCTGCAAGTGACAAAGTTCAATTTCACTTCCTGTATTGACTGCAATTGATGTTTGAAGTAAGAGGGTTTTGTCCTTTTCTCCAATGGTAAAAGGGTAATTGTGAGTTATGCTTTTTTTGTTACTATTTATACAAATTCTTTTGAATTTTTTCCCACTCTCTATAGTTTCAAATTATTTTTTAGTTTTATTTAATCCTAAAATGACCCTTTTTGAGTTGTTTTGACTACGTAAAACTTTAAAAGGCGCTTTTCTCACTTTTAGTTCAAAATGGTGTTAAATACAAAGGTTTCTTTTCTTACGAAATGTCAGTTTAGCTCAATACATTGAATCTATTTTTTCATTTTATGTCATTTGAATATCCTTTGTTCACTTTGAACTACCATTTTCGGCTATCCATTGTCGTTGATTATTCCTAAAAAGTATGTGCTATCACTTAATATCTTAGGGAACTTATACATTATACATTATTTTTACTTAATATTATGTTTCTTAGAATACTCATGATAATGACAACCTCATCTTCTATTTATTCTTTCTCTAGTTCTTGTGGTGCCTGCCTTGCTCTTGTTGGAATATTAAATCTTCCTATCTATTTCATTTAATTACATTGGTAGCATTAATTAATCATTTATGATTAATTCCTATGTAATAGATTAGAAAATTTCCATTTGAGCCATTGTGTGGACCACAAGGCAACATTGGGGGGACCAAAAGACTTCCAAGTGTGGACCACAAGCTACCTAGACCACTTGGGCGCATTTCTAAAATATTTTGGATAAGATTCTGGTGGAAAAGGTGCCTTGTTGATATTTACTGCTTTTTACCCATGGGGGAAAAGCTAGTCTTCTAGGGAAACTTGTTTTTGGACCACACATCCTCTATGATGTTTCTTCTTTCCATATTTTGGACTTGGCATTTTTTTTCATCGCACATAAGCTACAGGTCACTAATTCATAAATTCGTGAGCCTTTGGAGTGACTTGGAGAACACACTTGCCACCTAGGGGGGATTTGCATAACTTTAGTAAGTATGATGCTATGAGGATCCAAATGGAATCTTTAGACATTCGAATCTCTTTTTAATGTTATTTAACAGCAGCCTATTATTTTTCAAAGTTTGGCTGATGTATTTTATTCATGAGAGTTAATACAGTTTGTATTATTGTGAGTAATTTTCTGAGTTCTTTGACTAGTTGTGTGAGATCTTTGTGAGTGAGTGTAATTTGTTGATCAGATATTGGTGTGAACTAAATTTCACATGGTATTAGAGATATCAAGCTATTCCTTTCTCCTTCTATTTTCTTATAGGATCCAAATAGTCTCAAGGAGGGCACATTAATTCATCCATAGGGCGCATTCTTCCATCAAGAAGGCGCAACAAGCAAGCTTTGGGCACACCCAAATAATTCAAAAATTAATTTCAGAACTTCCATGGATCAGTCACATCAGATCATCCTCACCCCATTCAATTATTTTGACTAGAAGGCACAGATGAAGATCATACTGAGGAGCAAAGGGCTCTACAGGGTGACAATGGCAACTAAAGCTGAGGCAACCTCAGCAGTTGAGAAATCTAAATGGCACAATCGAAGAGATGAATCCTATGGGATGTTGTGTATCACTACATCCAAGGATCTTCTATTTCATCTTGATGGTCTTACCTCTCCCAATGAATTTTGGCTGAAACTTCAAGAATTATTTGGAAAGACGGATGAATTAAGAGGCCACCAATTGGATAATCAAGCTAGTCTCATTGAGTCCACAAAATTTTGATAACCTTCAATATCTCTTTTCCAAATTCAAATCAATTGTGTTGAAGCTGAAGCAATGTGGTATTGAAAATAAAGATGAGCAATTAGTCTTGGCCATTCTCTCCAAACTTGGCTCAGACTACTTAGTCTTTGTTTCGACTTTCCATTCCACCCGGAAAGCAGTTAAAAATTGGGAGAGACCGACACTTTCAGAATTCATGGAGTCTTTGACACAAGAACACAAAAAATTGGTCTTGATGGGAGCCATTAAAAATCCATCCAAAGACCACTGTTTGAATGTTGGAGATTCAAATGGTTCGAAAGGGATGAAGAAGGGAAATTTCAAGAAGCCCACCGGTGAGAGGAAAGACAAGCAGGAAATTAATGAAGACTCCTCACATTTCAAGAGGAATACAAATAAAAAGAATGAGAGGACAAATTGCAATTATTGCAGAAAGGGATTTCATCCTGAAAGCTCTTACATGAAGAAGACCATTGACCAAATGGCTCAACTCTTGGAGAAAGCCAACATTTCTCTTCCAGAGAGCGCAAGGAGGAAGGATGCATGACAAAATTCTGATGACAAAGAGAGAGTACATGCACTGATGGAAAGAACATCCAAACCTACCTCAATCATTATTGATTCCAGAGCTTCAAGACACATGGTGTCTAAAAGTAAGTTTTTCACTTCACTTGAATCTTCTAGTGGTCCAAATATTGTATTGGGTGACAATTCTGAAACATCTAGCAAAGGAAAAAGTAGCATAGATCTCGAGTTTGGTTCATTTAATAATGTATTATATGTACCTAGACTTGCTGCAAACCTACTGTCAGTCTATCAGGTGACCCACACAGGGATTCCCAAGAGAGTAACCTTTACCCCTAATGATGTTGAGGTAGCTGAAATTTCAACAGGAAAAAATGTTGCATTAGGCACTACCGATCATTGTTCTAGAAACTACAAGTTTTCTCACTTTGTGCCAAATCCCTCACCTTCTTCTCTTTTAACCCATGCCAATGAGTCAAGAAAATTATGGCATGAAAGGTTTGTCCATTTGAATTATAAATATCTTTCCCAACTTCATGAGAAAGAAATGGTTATAGGGCTGCCCAATATCAGATTTTCCAAAGGTGTTTGTCAATCTTGCATCCTAGGAAAACACCCCGAGCATAAGTATGGGAGATACACTACTGAGAGAACCTCTGCACCACTGGATCTTATTCACACTAACATATCAGTTCCATTCCCTCATGAGTATTTGAACCATGCCAAGTACATCCTCACATTCGTAGATGACTTGAGCAGGTACTGTTGGATTGATCTCATCAATCTAAAATCTGAAGTTTTTGGTATGTTCAAGCTATTCAAAGCCTCAGTTGAGAACCAGTCTGGTAGGCATATAAAAATTATCAGATCCGATAATGGTGGTGAATATGTGAAATCATATTTTCATCAATTTTGTGCCTCTTCAGGCATTCAGATGCAACACACAGTTCCATTTACACCTCAACAAAATGGGGTTGCTGAGAGGAAAAGCAGGTCTCTTAAGGAGATGGCCACATGTATGCTTGAGGCAAAGTCGTTGTCTCCCAATATATGGGATGAGGTAATAAATTGTGCCACATATATTCATAACAGAGTGCCACACAAATCTCTCAAAGGTATCACTCCTTTTTAGGCTTGGACAGGGCACAAACCTAATATCTCTCATTTCGGGATTTTTGGCTCAAAGGCTTGGGCTAGGATTCCACTTGAGAGGAGGAGAGCTATGCAGCCCCAAAGATAACAATGTTTGTTTGTTGGATATTCATAGGACTCTAAAGGGTATAATTTTCTGAACATGAGCACACAAAAATCCTTCATAGAAAGGAGTGTTCAGTTTGAGGAAGAGCTCTAACAGAGTGTTGAAATTGGAGAACCATCTTCACCACTGCCTGACGAAGAAGTAAGTGATGCTATTGAAATTTTTGATTCTGAAATTTTTGATTATGAGGGCCATTTTATCGCAGATTCTAATTCACCAACAAATCCTAAATGTGATGCTAAAACTTTGCAAGCAACAGGGGAACTAGTGGGCAATCCTCAGGACACAAGGAGGACTAGATCACAATTTGAGACTAATCTCAATGTGAATGACCCCTACCTTTCTGAGAAATGTTATATGATGTTAGATTCTGATACTTGGACATATGAGGATGTCTCACATGACCCAATATGGCAAGTTTACATGGATGAGGAGTTTCAGTCATTGCAGAAGAATGAAACATGGGAGCTAGTCAAGATTCCCGCAGGCAGAAAATTGGTAAGGTGTAAGTGGATCTACAAAAAAAAAAGTGCAGCTGATGGTACAGAAGTGAAATATAAGTCTAGGATGGTATAAAATGGATTCTCTCAGGTCCAAGGCCCTGACTACAATGAAAATTTTGCACCTGTTGCACAAAAGGATTCGATAAGACTAGTTCTAGCAATTTATGCATCTAAGCACTGGGAAGTGCACCATATGGATGTCAAGAGTGCATTTCTCCATGGGGATCTTGAGGAGGATATATATATGCAATAGACATAAGGGTATACATCAGATCCTAATATTTTTTGCAGGTTGAAGAAGTCCTTATATGGGCTTAAGCAAGCACCCAGGGCTTGGTATGCCAAAATGGACAGTTTTCTCTTGTCACAATCTTATTTTCGGTGCAAATATGATTCTAATGTTTATATGAAGTTGATTGATTTTTAAATAATGGTTATAGTGATGTATGTTTATTATTTTCTCAACACAGGTATCTCTACTGATCAAATAGCTTCATTGAAGATAGCTTTGCATAAAGCTTTTTCCATGAGTGACTTGGGAATTCTTAAGCAGTTTTTGGGGCTGGAGATTTCTCAAACAGAGAATGGAACAAAGGTATCTCAGTCAAAATATGCATATGATATGTTAAAGAAGTTTAATATGGATGATTTCAATCCTTCTAAGACTCCATTCCTTTCTGGAGTTAGAATGGAAGAAGCAGAATCTACACCCTTGGTTGACAGCACCTTGTATAGGCAGCTTGTTGGCAGCTTGCTATACTTGACACACACTCCACCTGATATTTCTTATGTTGTGAGTGTGGAATCAAGATACAGGGATAAGCCACATGAGCTCCATTGGAGGGATGCAAAAATAATTTTTCATTATGTGCAGGGCACCAAGACTGATGGGATTCACTATGTTGCAAATTCTAGCCTAGATCTTCTTGGCTTCACTGATTCAGATTGGGATGGTGATAGCCTTGACAGGAAATCCACATATGGATTTGTATTAATGCTTGGAGGTGGTCTAGTTTTCTGGTCTAGCAAGAAACAAAGTTCCATTGCACTATCTTTAGCAGAGGCCGAGTACAGAGGAGCAGTGAATGATGCTACTTAGTGTGTGTGGTTGCAGGGTATTCTTTCAAAGTTTGAGATTGTTTTTAGTACTCCCACTGTCATCTTTTGTGACAAATAGAGTAATATAAGAGTCTCAAGTGATCCAGTATAGACACAGAGGACCAATCATATTGAGATACATATGCACTACATCATAGGACTAGTGCATGACCAGATCATTGATTTGCAGTATTGCCCAACAGGTGAGCAAACTGCAGACATATTCACCAAAGGTTTCACTGAGAAGACATTCAACTATCTTAGATCACTTCTTGGGATGGATGAACATGTTGTGGAGTGAAGGGTTGATCAACAATCTTTCAATTTTGATATGTCCATTTTTTGAGGGAAGGTTTTTCCCATGAGGTTTTCCTTCTATCCTTGTTTTGTAGACCGACAGTATTGTACATGGTGACCAAGTCTTGTTACTGGGCCCTTAGTATTTCTATTTTCTGATATTTAGATCATAAATTCATATTTATGGGGCGGTTTTGGAATATTAAATCTTCCTATCTATGTCATTTAATTACATTGGTAGCATTAATTAATCATTTATGATTAATTCCTATGTAATAGACTAAATTTGAGCCATTGTGTGGACCACAAGGAAACATTGGGGGGACCACAAGACTTCCAAGTGTGGACCACAAGCTACCTAGACCACTTGGGCGCATTTCTAAAAGATTCTGGTGGAAAAGGTGCCTTGCTTAGATTTACTACTTTTTACTTCTTTTTACCCATGGGGGAAAAGCTAGTCTTCTAGGGAAACTTGTTTTTTGGACCACACATCCTCTATGATGTTTCTTCTTTCCATATTTGGGATTTTTAATTTTTTTTCATCACACATCATCTATAGGTCACTAATTCATAAATTTGTGATCCTTTGGAGTGACTTGGAGAACACACTTGCCACCTGGGGGGATTTGCATAATTTTAGTAAGTCTGATGATATGAGGATCCAAATGGCATATTGATCCATTCAAATATCTGTTGTAATGTTATATAATAGAAACCTATTATTTTCCAAAGGTTGTCTGATGTATTTTATTCATGAGATTTAATACAATTGTTACTATTGTGAGTAATTTTTTGAGTTCTTTGACTAGTTGTGTGAGATCTTTGTGAGTGAGTGTAATTTCTTGATCAGATATTGGTGTGAACTAAATTTCATAGCTCTACTCCTAGTGACCTTTGACATTACTCCATGCACTATTATTGGACTACCTATTCCTTCAACTACCTTTATCGTTCTCCTTAATTGTGATTTTATTTTTCATTTCTTCCTTTATGGAGCATCAATCACAACCTTCTCTATTGGTGCTCTTTCTTTAATTGTGACTTTTCATTTTCGTTTATTCTTCTATGGAGTATCAATCACAACCTTCTCCATTGGTGTCTTTTCCTTTTTGTTTTTTCTTTTGGTTTAGTATCGATGAATTCTTCCTCTACTAGTTCTTTCTCTACTAAAAATATCCTTCCCCTCTTATATGATGAGGATTTGTGTAAACAAAAAATTGATCCCAACAAGGGATTTGTTGCTTGCCTATGTTTGTGAAATTATACAAGAATTCGGCGCTTGAATTGAGATTGGATCTCTTTTAGAAATGCAAGTGATTAGGGTTCAGGTTTTGTTGTAGGTGTTTTCGGTTCATGCTCATGGATCCTCCTCCGAATCCCGGCCGTGATGGATCGGAGGGGCCTCGGCCTCCCATCTCTGTCCTCTTTCGCTCCTTGGTTGCCTCTCAACCAGTTCCTTCGAAGGTCACATCCTCCTGTGATTGCAAATTCATCAAGAAAATAGTGGTGCCAGAAGTCAAGCTTTCATCAACGGCCTCGAAGTGTAAAGCAGTTGCTCTTTCAAAAAAGGATTTGGTTGGTCCTTTCACCGACTTGTGGCCTTCACCACGATCCATAGAAACCTGGCTTAACAAAAACTGGTGACCCCTTTTTCAGGGAGAAGTGCAGAAAATCTTTTGCGGCAAGGGTTTCTTTGTTTTTTACTTTGAAAAAAAGGAGGATTGAGATCTGATCTTCAGAAATGGTCCCTATTTCATGGGCCCAAGAGGGATGTATATCAACAAGTGGGATCTCTCCTTCGATCCAGCAAAGGATATACCCTCGGCGGTTCTAGTTTGGGTTAAACTACCGCACCTTCCACTACACTTCTAGAACGATGAAGATCTAAGAGTCATTGGTAACTCTCTGGGTAAGTACATTGACAAATCAGAGCCAAAACCCATATGTTTTCTTGTGCAAGAATTTGTGTCGAGGTAGATCTTGAAAAAGGTCTCCCAAAAGCTATAAATTTGTCAATGGATGGCTGGAATCATATGCAAACTGTGGATTACGAGCAGATACCCTTTAAATGCAAGGTCTTCCATGAATCCGGGCATTTCGCAAAGTTATGTCCCAAAAGGAAAACCCTAGAAGTCTAGGAAGTCCAATATGGGGAATGGAATGAGGTCACAAGAAAAAAAAAGTGGCAAGCCCAACACGAATAACCCTCCTAAATCTCCATCTAAAAGAAAAGAAAATGCCAACAAGTTCCAGGCTTTATCCAATGAGGCAATTGAAGAGGAGCAGGGAAAAAACAATAATACAGAGGAGCAACAAGAGGATACCAACCAGCAAAACGCAGGGGATGAGGACCAGAATATTCCCACTCACCAGCATGAAGTCATGGGAGTCGAATCATCCCTAAAATCAGGAGGATTTGTAACGTGCGCAAAAGCAAGAATTTTCCAAGAAGAAACATCAGAAAGCAAAGAAGAAGAGCAAAGACCTTTAGCCAAAAGAGGTAGAAGACTCAACAAGACAATCAGGGAGCAGGAAGCAGCCAGAGAAAAGGAGGCGGGTGAGAAAACTAGTTTGGACCAGCATGTAAGAATATTATCCAGCAGAAAGCAGATTCAAGGAGTACCGGAGGAAAGGAAGGACAGAGTAGGTCCTCAATCCAACGAAAAATAATTAAGATAGTCTCCTGGAATTGTAGAGGATTAGGAAGAAAGCAAAAAGCATAATCCATTAAAAGAATTAAAAAAGTGGAAAGATTAACAATCCTCATGATCCAGGAGACTAAAATGCAAGAGGAAGACAACATCAGCATTATGAAACATCTCTGGCCCAATGGGGAGGGAAAATCTGTTAGTGCTACAGGAGCCTCCGGAGGACTTGTCACCTGGTGGGACAAAGGTATGTATAAATGTCATTCCTTCACATGCAATCGACATTGGATTTTTGTTGAACTTGAAGAAATCTCAAAGAATGAAAGATTTTGGATTGGAAATGTCTACGGACCTACCATCTATGGACAAAAATAACACTTCTGGAACCAGTTGGCAGACCAATGACAGAACAGGGAAGCTCTCCCTTGTATCTTGGCAGGGGACTTTAATGTCACTATTTCAGCCAACGAGAGAAGGGGGGGGTCTAAAGTCAGAGACTCGTTTGTAGAAATATTGGAAGATCTGATGTCCCTCTGGAATCTAATTGACATTAATCCAAAACAAGGCAACTATACCTAGAATAACAAAAGAATTAGTCAATGTCATATTGCATCTAGATTGGATCATGTTGGCAGGCAATTTGGTAGAGTGCTATCACAGCATCTTCGATGCTGCGACAAGGCAGAAGATGGCACGAATGGAGAGAAGATGACGTGGATGGTGATCAACGGGAGATTAGTTTTGTATTTTTGGGTCAATTGTACCGTGGAATGCGGGTCTTGGGTCGTTTGGACCACATATTATGTAATGTTGAGTCATTTATACCGCAGAATGCAGGTTTTGGTCGTTTTTGGATAAGTCAGTTAGACATTGGGTCATTTGTCCATAGTGTCAGTTAGGAAGTTGGTAGTAAGTGGACAAGAGTTGTAAGGTGGAAGCCTATATATAGATAAGAATTATAAGTGTTGAAGACACAAGTTTCGGGAGAATTGGCATACAATAGAATCCACAGGAGAGGAATGCGAAGCTTTGATGTTGTATGTTTTTCAGGTATGTTTTGATGTCCAAAGTCATTGCAGAAATCTAGTTTTTGCAGAGGCATTGTATTTGGGTTGACAATGATAATATGATGAAGCTATTTTGGTGCAATCCCTGTGTTCAATTTATTCAATTATGTGATATTGCAGTATATGAATAATGTTGTGTTTCTTTGATGCGATACTTGCTTTACAATTACTGTTGCTACAATGATGAATGTATCGATTGAATGCTTAAAGATCTCTGTATCTATGTTATAATAAGTTTAAGTATCATTAACCGCAACCATCCTCCTTCATTTGGCGAAAACATGGTTCCGTCTGCTCTTCCTGGATGCCTCGGGTGAGACCTCATCTGCTCTGTAGGTGTTGATGGGTGGGATAAAACCTGTCTGGGCCAGTGCTTAGGAAGACTGCGGTATGTGTCGATAATGAGTGGGACCCCTGTCGACTGGCATCGCACTAACAAATGGTTCCATTGTTGGGACCATGTATGGAGTGAAAGGAGGACATGTTGTGGCACCCGACGAAACCGGAGATCCAAGAATGGTTTGATCAGAAGTTGCAGGAATTCGCCAAAGAAGAAAGATGAAACACTCGATTGTCAATAGGATAGTGGGTAGATAGATACATTCACGACGGTCCACATGAATGGTTCTTCTGTGAATTTCCAGTCCTATTATTCGAATGGTTGGCAAAGTTGACCTTCCAAAAGAAGAACTTCCAAGGTGGTGAATTGACAACCTGGACCCCATAATTGATTCAGGACCTGTAGGAAGTTGATAATAAAGCATCACGGGCTGTCAAAGTGTGGTTTGATAGCATCCTAGAAGGATATATCACAGAGTTCATGGTTGATGCTCAGAAGTCCTATAGTGAAGCTGAAAGATATTTTTTGTGCGGACCTCGGGGCAGGTTTTTACTGTCGCTTCAACTGTCGATCAAGATGATTATTTGTGAAAATGGTATATTGAAGATGCATCTTGATCAGTAGACAGCTTGGTGGGCGGAGGCCATGGGTACTGCGACTGTTGGGGGGCGATACATGGAATGATAAGGGGTAGATGGGTGCAGGTCATGATGAGACTGTGAGTGAAGCCAAGGAAGAAAGTGGTCTTATGAGGGGAGGACCGAGGTTCCGATAGGAAAAGAGGCAGAGGACGGGAGAAGGTCCTGCTGTGGTCGAACTGCAAGACCGTGAAGGAAGGCCACATGGGACAAAGAAACCTCACAATCCTGACAAGGACAACCAGGCTACGCCCAGGATAGTGCTAGGACCAAATCCCGACAACAACGTACCCACACCTCCACTCACTATCTCTCAGATAGCAAGAAATACCACTTCGACACCGCCAAGTTCACCAATTCCACATAAGTTAATTGGTAGTAGTACAACAAAAGGAGGAAGGAAGCCCAGAATGGCGGGCGATGATGCTTAGTTACCGTTGTTCCACAGGAGTGCGACAGACAACCCAGAATAGTATTTGTTTTTGTGTGAAGCGGTTTGGACCATAAAACAGATCACCAGTGATGCTGCTAAGAAAGGACAGTTAAAGATGACTCTGTGAGGTCGTGCATTAGACTGGTTTATGAAGTTCATTCTAGTCCCCACCGAAGCCCCAGAGAAGTCATTGGATGAGATTCGGGATGGGTTGATTACCGAATTTAGAAGGCCCAATTCTGAGGCTCAATATATTACAGAATTGAAGGAAATTAATCAGTATCCCAATGAGACGGTATGGGATTTCGACCAGCGATTCAAGACGTTGATGGAAAAGATTAGTTTCGATATGAGTGTCGTCCAACATAAAGAGTGCTTCATCGCGGCACTGCTACCACACATTCGGCTTCCATTGATGCAACAAAACATCTCGACGCGCAGTGAAGCTCTAGAGATTGCAATGCGATTGGAGGCATCGTCGACTGGAGATAATGCAGTCGGGATGTCGCAGATACAGACATAGCTCGCTAACCTGACTATAAAGCTGCAAGATTTAAAGAAAGGCAAGGAACAACACGATGAAGTATTGTGTACACGATGCCGAGGAGAAGGGCATACGAAGGACAATTGCCCGAATTTCCGCAATTATTTGGTGTCAGGTGCACCAAACCCATTGAATGGCGGCAGCATGCCATGGTGTCGCGTCTGCCAGGTGTATGGGCATGGTCACGACAATTGCCCTTATATGCAGAAAATGGTCACAACCCAGAGAAATATTTATTGCACATTTTGCAAGTCGGTGGGTCACGATGACAAAGATTGTTGTGCATATGGGTTGCTACAAGAAAGAATGTGTGATGCATTCTATGTCAAGGACGATCAGCATGCCGTACAATAATCGCAACCGTAGCCACAGGTAGCCCATCCGCTACCTCAACCGCAGATGCAATTTGTACCGCAGCAACAGCAACCGCCACAGTTCATGCCGCAATACACTCCGATGCAGATTGCTCCACAACAGCCGCAATATATACAACAACTGCAGTATGCACCACAAGGGCAAGGGAGGAAACCGGCACCAATGCAACAACAGTTTAACCAACCCCAGTACCAGCAACAGGGAGGATTCCAGGGAGGATATATAGGAGGACGTGGTGGAGGATTTGGTCATGGAGGAGGAAGAGGTGGTCGCGGACCTATTCAATGTTATCACTGTGCGATATGGGGACACTATCAGTGAGACTGCCCACTGCTGCAGAACTAGTGTAAGTTCTGTTTTGTTAACGATCATATAGTTGAGAATTGTCCACAGTTGATTGCACGATGGAAGGAACAGAACACTCCCCAGTCGCAAACAAATCCCCAGGCACAACAGCCCACTCAGAACCAAGTACAGCAACCAGTGAAGAACCAAAATCCGTGGCCGAATCAGAACATAAATCAAAATATAAATCAACCGAGGAATGTACCACCGAATCAGCAGCAGGGTGCAAACATTGTGACAATTTTTGCAGAATCAAGACCGCAAGATGCTTCTGTTGCTGTGGTCACTCAAGGAGGAAATAAAACTGGAGAAGACAGCTCAACGATCCAGTTAGCTGGACAAAAGAAGGTATCATTTGATATTTATGCGGAATGGGAGACGTTTCTTCAGGAACGATGGGCCTTAGGGAACGACCGAGGTAAAGCCGTCATGTATGACATGCCCTCTACTTTCGATGCTACTTCGGAGGTTAGCCCGTCGCGGCGGTCTAGCACACTTCGAGCATTTTTGGAACATTTTTTTTCCCTGGAAAAAGATCCCGATGATCTTGCTGCAATTGAAGCCTTGTTGCGACGACCGGCCCAGGATTGATAAGAGCTTGCGATTAATTCCTTGCAATGACGGAAGACGGGTAAGGAGATGCGAATGAATATTCAAATTGGTGACTATGATGTTGATTCAGTTATTCTAGATCTTGGTTTGTATGTCAACATATTGACCAAGCAGGCTTGGAAAAAGATGGGGAGCCCCCCATTGAGCTGGTCTCCTGTACAGCTCTGATTGGCTAACCATGCGAAAGTAACACCCATTGGGTGAGTTCCGTGGCTAGTGCTAGATATCAAGGGTATGAAAACCTATGCCGAATTTGATGTCATAGAAGTTGTTGAAGGAAACAGCTCTTATCTTGCGTTGTTGGGGATTGGATGGGCTAATGACAGTGGAGCTGTAATCAAGTTCAAGTGACGGATGATGACTTTTGAAAATCGCGATCTCAGAGTTATCACTCCGTTGGATCCGGCTGAAGGGTGCCGCTACATAGAGCCAGCGAAGGATGACGATCCTAGCGGATGGGATCATGCATTTAATATTTCTGAAGATTATATACATCCAACTGCCAACGGTGAGATGGGATGGCGCAATCATAGCTCTGTGTCTTCCAACTCTGATGATGCACTGGAATTTTGGTAGAACAGCTTCCACGAAGTGTCGCTTCGTAAGTGCAGCTTGGTCACACAGTCATTATGCCATGTCGCGACTGAAATGGTTACACTACCAATATATGAAGGACTACTTGGTTTATCCGAATTTCTGATGAGGTTCGAAGAAAGAGTTTTCGAACCACAGTGCTTGCTGGCATTGAAGGAAGCATTGAAGGATGCTCCCGCATGTTGTTGGGCGACATACAAGGCATCGATTGATGGATGGTCGAAATGCCAAAGATTGATGATGGTACATTTTGGTGATACTGAGGTTTACCACACTGGGAAGTATGATGGGCGGACCGATCCTGGTGGTCACTTGATGCTATGCCAACGGATATGGGTATCGCGACCAAAAGATGAGTGGGTCCATGCTTTTATCCATACTTTGGATGAGATTCCATGCTCATGGTATACTGCAGCTGAGTTGAGAGGGGAAATTTATACCTAGTTGGAGCTCACAATGTGTTTTACCCATACATTTAGTCTTGCGGATGCCGATCCAGAGCTTCATAATGCATTACAGATCATCCGTGATGTAATTTTGCAGGTTGTCCCGGTAGCATATCCTGCGGACCCGCACACACACTGCCAGATGCAGTCTCTCATGGAGTGTTTCAATATCGGTGGTGAGCTAGAAGATGGTGATGATCCGCGAAATGTGAATATCCGGGAGTCAGAAGGAAGTCGTGTTGTGGTACCACCTGATGCGCCAAGCGACCTGATCAGTTAGCCGCTGAAGCTCCACAAGATTAACATTGGTACAGAGGACACTCCGAAGTTCGCAAATGTCAAGGATTACTGGGATGATGAGCTGATAAGAAAGGTTACTGATATGGTCCACGAGTTTCATGATGTTTTTTTGACAAAATTTTCCAACATGAAGGGGATTTTGGGTGATTTAGGGGAGATGAAGATCCCATTAAAACCAGATGCTAAGCCGGTCCGGCAGTGACCCTATCGGCTAAATCTATGACACAAGGAAAGGGTCAAGGTAGAACTTAATCGCATGCTGGACGCTAGTATTATTGAACCGGTTGAGGAGTCGGAATGGATTAGTCCTATGGTGGTGCAGGATAAGAAGACTGGTGAAGTGCGCATTTGTGTTGACCTCAGGAAACTAAATGATGCATGTTTGCAAGATCTGTTCCCCACTCCATTTACTGATGAATTGCTTGAAGGTGTTGGTGGCCAGGAGATGTACTCCTTCACAGATGGGTTCTCTGGCTATCATCAGATCCGCATTGCCAAAGAAGATCACCATAAGACAACATTCGTTACTGAATGGGGCTTCTTTCAATACACTGTAATGCCGTTTGGTTTAAAGAATGCACCTACAATATTTTCGCGGGTTGTCGTTGCTGCATTTAAAGACTTCATTCAGAAATTTTTACAGGTATACATGGACGATTGGATAGTCTATGGTTTGGTCCGTGATCATTTGGTGAATCTGCAGTTGATGCTCGAGCGATGCCGACAACACCAAATATCGTTGAATCTGAAGAAATGCATCTTTTGTGCACCATTTGGGATATTGCTCTGCCATATTGTGTGTAAGCAAGGGTTATTGGTCAATCCGGCTAAGATTGCGTTCATTTTGAGTTTATAACCACCGACCACTGTCAAGTAGTTGCGGGCAACTTTGGGACACACGGGTTATTATCGCAAGTTCATCAGGGGTTACACTACGATTACTTCCCCTATGGAGAAGTTGTTGAAGAAAGATGCGGCATTCCAATGGAGCCTGGAATGTCAAGCTAGCTTTGAAACACTGAAGGAAAAGATGGAGTTGGGCCCGATATTGGTATTTCCGGATTGGAGTAAGGAATTCCATGTCCATGTTGATGCCTCATTGACTACGTTGGGTGTCGTATTGGCTCAACCAGGAGAAGGTGACATTGATCATCCTATTGCTTTCGCCAGTCGGAAGTTGTCCTCTGCAGAATGAAATTACCCTACCACTGAGTGGGAAGGTCTGGCAATGGTCTACGCACTGCAGAAGTTCAGGCATTATTTGTTGGGTGGGCACTTTAAAATGTTCACTGACCATTCCGCGTTAAAATACATAGTCAATAAGCCTGTGTTGGGGGGGAAGATATGCCACTGGCTACTTATTTTTCTGGAGTTCAATTTTGAAGTCATTGTGAAGTTAGGCCGGTTGAATGCTGGTCCTGATCGTCTCTCGTGGATTGATACAGGTGAGGAGCCGACCAACATTGAAGATGGTTTACCAGATGCTCAACTGTTTCGAATTGAGGTCGCAGATGGTTACTTTGTAGAAATCATTCAGTTTCTGACAACGGGTACTGCACCAGATGAGTTCACCACCAGTCAGAAGAAGCAGTTGGTAGTCAAAGCTGTAGAATTCCAACTAATTGCAGGAGAGTTATACAAAATGGGTGCCGATGAGGTATTGCACAAATGTGTCTTGCTGCATGAGCAAGCGCAGATATTAGCAGAAGCACATGGAGGAGTAGCCGAAGGACACTATGGTGGTAGAGCGACTGCTAGGAAAGTGCTGCGTGCTGGACTTTGGTGGCCCACATTGCATAATGATGTGATGCGACTGACTATGCGTGGTCTTGTGATGTCTGTCAGTGAACTGGCAAACCGTCCCGACGCGATGAGATGTCGTTGATGCCTGAGTTGACATTACAGCTGTTTGATAATTGGGCGGTGGATTTTGTAGGACCGATCAATCCACTAGGGAAGCGCATGGGGGCATGCTATATTATCACGACGATAGAGTATTTGACTCGATGGGCAGAAGCTGCACCATTCATTGATTGCTCCGTCGCCACAATTGCACGGTTTCTCTTTGACCACATTGTCACTCGCTTCGGTTGCCCCAAGATATTATTGAGTGATCAAGGCAGCCACTTTCTTAATCGCACCATCAGCGCATTGACGGAGGAGTTGTAGATACAGCATAAGAAGAGTACACCCTATCATTCGTGGGCGAATGGCACATGAACTGCAATGACTGGGATCTCAAAATACCAGCAGTATTGTGGGCCTATCGCACCACATGTAAACGACTGACAGGCCAGACACCATTTAAGCTGGTGTACGGACAAGAAGCAATTATGCCCATGGAGTATATTGTTCCAAGTCTGCGCATCGTGGCCACAATAGGACTGGAGGATGCAACGGCACTAGATGAATGTCTAGAGCAGTTGGTGCAGTTGAAGGAAGATCATTTCATCACTGGGTTCCACTAGAGGGTCGAGAAGGATCACCAAAAAGCATGGCATGATCGACACATAAAAAACAAATAGTTTCAGTAGGGCGATTTGGTGTTGTTGTACGATAGCAAGTTTATGAAACATCTAGGAAAGTTGCAGATGCATTGGCTTGGTCTGTATCGCATTAGTAGTATTACTTCAGGGGGTGCGGTTCAACTGCAGCATCTGGATGGGGCGATGCTCCTAAAACTGGTGAATGGTCATCGGTTGAAGCCCTATCAGTTGGGCTTGGAATATCGCGATGCCTGAGTCGCATAAAAAAAAAAAAGAAAAAAAAAGTAGATTGATTGATGGCTGGATGGCGCACCAACATGGATGAAATGCGGAAGCAAGGAGGCTTCTGCCACAAGTTGGAGCGGTCAAGGACACATGGTAGCACTGTGACTAGTTCAAATCAAGAGCCATTACGAATTATTAGAAAACGAAACTTTTTCTTTTGCCAGGTATGATTGTTAGTTGGCTTGGATTGCCGTAAGACGCACGCACGTTTGGAACGAACAACACACTATGGCAGCATGGCCAGTGACACCCGGGGTGATGGTTTGCACACTCGGCACGAATGGCAGCCGGTGGAAGTATGGTTGCCACTTCGCACGTCAGAAGTCTGGTTCATACACACAAGGAATAGTGAAATGTTATGATTGGCACCTTATGTGAATGGGTTTTGCAAATGCTTTCCAAGGCCAACGAATGGTCAAATGCGTTGTATCAATATAGGGCCTGAGGATAATAGGAGCATCGAGGTTATTTTCAGTTCAGAAAGGTTATGTTACGAGACGTCCGGGCATCTAGTTATGTTAGGAATTCCAAGGAGGTTGTGGAAATGCTCCATTTTATTTCCTGTGGTAGCACACCAAGTGTATTGAGGGTCCAAACGACGAGTGTGCATGAGCAGTTGTAGAAAACTGTGCCTCAGACACTCCGAGGTTACAAGCATGAAGTTTTGTCTGAGATCTCTAGGGGGTTGGTGATGGTTCGAAGTCTTGTGGTCCCTGCAACCACACAAAAGGGGGGGCTCATCGCCCCCGGGTCCCTGTAACTTGATGTGCCAGAGCCGTTGGTCTGTTTCGCCCCTTGACGTTGTTCGTAAACTTCTCCTCAGTCTGCACCGGATTCCTTGAGATTGGAGGATGAGTTTGAGAGGTACATGACAGCAAGTTGGGGAATGTAAACTTTCAAGCGAGAATTACATGACAGCGAATCAACAATCAGTGTAGCAGATGGATCAGGACAACACCGTGCGATCCAGACAGCAAGAACAGTTGCAGCAACATAGTTCATCCATAGAAGAGTCCGAGTACACCATGTCCTATTGACGTGGCTCGAGGGCGAGCCACAAGATTGTGTTGGGGGCCTATTGGCAGGCGGTTTGGTAGAGTGCTATTGCAGCATCTTCGATGCTGCGACAAGAAAGAAGATGGAATTAATGGAGAGAAGATGACATGGATGGCGATCATCGGGATATTAGTTTTGTATTTTTGGGTCAATTGTACCGCGGAATGCAGGTCTTGGGTCGTTTGGACCACATATTATGTAATGTTGAGTCAGTTATACCGCATAATGCGGGTTTTTGGTCATTTTTGGATAAGTCAGTTAGACACTGGGTCATTTGTCCATATTGTCAATTAGGAAGTCAGTATTAAGTGGAAAAGAGTTGTAAGGAAGAAGCCTATATATAGATAAGAATTGTAAGTGTTTAAGACACAAGTTTCGGGAGAATTCGCATACAATAGAATCCACAGGAGAGGAATGCGAAGCTTTGATGTTGTATGTTTTTCGGGTATGTTTTGATGTCAAGAGTCATTGCGGAGATCTAGTTTTTGCAGAGGCATTGTATTTGGGTTGACAATGATAATATGATGAAGCTATTTTGGTGAAATCCCTGTGTTCAATTTATTCAGTTATGTGATCTTGCAGTATACGAATAATGTTGTGTTTCTTTGATGCGATACTTGCTCTACAATTACTGTTGCTGCAACGATGAATGTATTAATTGAATGCTTAAAGATCTTTGTCGCTATGTTACAATAAGTCTAAGTATCATTAGCCGCAACCATCCTCCTTCATTCAGAGGAAACATGGTTCCATCTGCTCTTCCTGGATGCCTCGGGTGAGACCTCATCTGCTCTGTAGGTGTTGATGGGAGGGATAAAACCTATCTGGGCTGGTGCTCAGGAAGACTGCGGTATGCGTCGATAGTGAGTGGGACCCCTGTCAACTGGCGTCGTGCTAATAGATCGCTTTCTGATTAGCTCTGCTTTCCTCTCTAATCCCTCTCTCCCCAACTCAAAGATCCTAGCCTCCTCCACCTCTGATCACCGGCCCATCTCTCTCTTCTTCTCCACCCTCAGAAATTTGGGTCCCCTCCCTTTTAGATACAACCCAGCTTGGCTCGAAAATGAAAACTATATGGAAGAAGTCAAAGCCATTTGGAGGTAGTTTATTCCAGGTTCTCCAGGTTACATATGCGAAACAAAGCTCAAAATTGTGAAAAGGATCTTAAAAAATTGGGCCAAACAGAACTATAAGAAGCCCAGAGAGGAATTGGAAAAAATTCAAAGGGATCTGGATAATCACCAAAACATAATGGAGCATGTTACAGTCACGGAGGACATGCTGAGGGACGAGAAATACCTTGACGACAAGGTGTAGAATATTGCCAGGAAAGATGAGGAGGAATGGAGACTTCGTTCCAGAAGTCTTTGGTTAAAGGTGGGATATAGAAATACTAAGTTTTTTCATGCACAGTGTAAGGAGAGATACAGGAAAAATAATATTTTGAGTCTTGCAAAGGAGGATGGAACAAAGATTGAAGAACAGGATCTCATTCTAAAAGAAGTAAAAAATCATTTTGAGAGACTACAATGATAATGAAGATGTTTCCAAGGAGGACATGGAAAAAATGAGTATGGAAATTCCCAATCTCATCTCTGACTCAGATAATAAGAAGTTAATGGATCAGATCTCTGAGGTTGAAGTCAGAAAGGCAATTTGGTCCTTACATCCGGAAAAAGCTCCTAGCCCGGACGGATTTACCATTCACTTTTATAGGAAGTGTTGGCATTGGTTAAAGAAATATCTTATCCGAATGCTCAACTAGACCAGGAAAAGATAAAGAATAGGAGGGGCCACAAATTCTACCTTCATTGATTTAATTCCTAAAGATAAAAATCCCTCCTCCATCGGAAGGTACCGGTCAATTTCTTTATGCAACTCGTCCTACAAAATTCTCACCAAAGTTATTGCAAACAGAGTAAAGGGACTTCCTCCCATGATCATCACCCTGAACTAAGAAGGATTCATTGCTGGTTGCCAAATTTATGACAACATCCTTCTTGTCCAAGAGGCCATTCACTCAAGTGTGCAGAGAAAAGATTCAGGTATGGAAATTAAACTTGACATGGAAAATGCTTTTGACAGAGTTAGGCATGAATTCTTATTCACTGTCATGGAAAATTTTGGGTTTGAGAAAGAATTTGTAGGATGGGTTAATGCTTGTATTGGATCTCCATGGATTTTTCCTCTAATAAATGGAATACCCTCTGCTTTTTTCCGTTTGTCCCGTGCTTTGAGACAAGGTTGCCCCCTTTCTCCCTTTCTTTATGTTATCATGGCAGATTCCCTCAGTAGGAAACTCAACAGTCTTCTAGCCTCCGGTTCCCTCCCTGGTCTTGCCATTTCCAGAGATGTCACTCCAATCAATCATGTACAATTTTTCGACGACACCATCCTCCTTGGAAGTGCCTCCCTTTAATCGCCTCCATATTCAAACAAACTCTTGATCTCTACCTTAAAGCTTCCGGGGGAAAAACAAATGACAACAAGAGCAATATCTACAACTGGAACTGCAGAACCACTATCCTCAGGAATTTAGCCTTAATCCTTGATTTCAAACCATGTCCTGACTGGACCTCCTTTAAATATCTGGGTATTCCTATTTCCCATAAAAAAACTTTCTCTTCTCTATGGCACCCTATTATCGACAAATTAAAAAACAAAATTAATTCATGGGGATCTCGTTGGTTAAATTTAGCTGGCAAGGTTACCTTAATCAAGGTTGTTCTCTCCTCCTTACCGGTGTTCACTTGCACAATTTTATTGGCCCCAACCTCTGTCATGAATTCTATCAGTGTGGAGATCAGAAAATTTCTTTGGCAATCGGGGAAAACTCAAGGTAAAAAATTTCACCTTGTCAATTGGAAAACCATCAAAGAAAATCACAGAAGAGGAGGCCTGGGTATTTGCGATCCAGCTCTAATGAGTAAGTCCATGGGAGATAAAATAGCTTGGATAATGGTCTCTAGCAAAAAATACTGGTGGAAAGAGGCCATCAAGAAAAAATACATGAGAGGTTTGAGATTAAGATGCTTGGACAAATTAAAGGGAAAAAAAGGGACTACTATCTGGAACGTCATTTCTTCTTCAGCGAGGTTGATAAAATACAATCTCTACTGGATTCTGGGTAACATGATGAAAATAAACCTTTTGAAGGACAACATAAATGGAGATCAACCTCTCGGATCCATTCTTGAAATTCAGAGCATCAAGCTTTGGCTGCAAAATGCAGGCATTCAGAAGCTGGAGGATTTTGTTACTTGGAAGCCTTCTGGAACTTGGAAGGATTGGAAACAGATGGACCCACCTAAAAATTTAGCAGAAAGATACATAAAATTCCTTCATCTTCTTCATGGGAAAGCTCATGTCAATATTCAGGTCAAGGACAACAGAGGTTAGGGAAAAGTGGGAAGTTACACTGTCAAAGCTGGATATGAATGCCTCACTCTAAATTGAAATCCCATACAAAAGAGATGGACGAGAGTTTGGAATTCAGATAGCATTCCCAAGATCAATTATTTTTATTGGCTTTTGGACCATAATAAGCTGCTTACGACATAAAATCTAAAACTTTGTGGTATCGAAGGCCCTTCTAGATGCTCTTTGTGCCAAAATGCAGAAGAAAGCGCCCCGCACATCTTCTTCGACTGCAAATTTTCCAAACTAGTTTGGGCCTTTGTCCTTGGTCCTCATGCGAAGACCTCCATCATTCCCAGGCATATACACTAAATGACGGACAGGTGGATAAATACCATACCGGGAGGAAGCAAGACTAATCCAACCATGGCAAGAATTTTGAATCTCCTCTCTATGAATATATGTTGGCAAGTCTGGATGGAAAGAAACAAAAGAATTTTTTAAGACAGAAAGATTATCGAATACAGAATCTCCAACAAAGCTATCTCTTTCATCTCCGAGTCCCTATCTACAAAGGGGGTAACAATCCCATCCCATGAAGCTCTATCTTGGATCAAATTCCAGTGGTGTCAAGACTTCATCAAAGTGAGTTCTCTTCAGTCCAAAAATTCTACCTTCTGTCATGATTGGGAGATAAGGAA
Source organism: Larix kaempferi (assembly GCA_027924585.1). NCBI lineage: Eukaryota > Viridiplantae > Streptophyta > Pinopsida > Pinales > Pinaceae > Larix > Larix kaempferi. The sequence continues at coordinate 21,553,603 of BSBM01000577.1, forward strand.
AGATAAGCTCTCTTTCAAAAAATGGTGGATGAAACAAGATAGTCATACCATCTTCTTTGATGGGGCTTCCAAAGGGAACCCTATGGAGGCAGGTGCGGGGGGGATCATCTTCAATCTCGGAGGAAACAAAGTTGTAGATTTTTCATGGGGATTAGGCATTAGAACAAACAATGATGCCGAGTAGCTTGCTCTGTATCACTCTCTTGAAATTGCCTCCACTCTCTGCATTGGAAAACTACAGGTTTATGGAGATTCAAGGCACGTCATTCAAACTATGAGGCTTGGGGCCAAAACAAGAGGCTCTAAGAGCCAAAGAATTCGAAGAAGAATCAACTATCTTTCTCTTCCCAAAGACACCTAGTACTTTCATATCTTGAGAGAGAATAATTCCTTAGCAGATGCCTCGGCAAATGAAGGAGCCTCTATGAAAAGTGGCCAAGTCAAGCACAACAATGGCAATTGTGGGTTCCTATTCATCCCCTAATGATTCCCCAATGTTAAAACACCCTTGGATCTTAAGGTTTGTTCCCTATCTCATGCGTTGGAATAGTCCTGCCCCTGCAATTTCATGGATGACACACCACCCCCCATGTTCCCTTCACATGGCTCAGGTCATGCTCGACAGCTCGCTTGAACTAGCATTTAATGCTTCTCCCTTGTATTGTCCATTATCTCCCACAATGGATAGAGCTCTCATTTCACCCGCTCTCAGCATTGTGCTCGACCGGCTATCCTTTCTCGACCCTAAACTCGACCCTTGGATGCCCTCAGGCGTTTGTGCGACCTCTCATTCCCATAATCTTTCGCTTGTCTACACCATGGATGGGGTTAAAGATGACATTGCAACTCTAAGCTAGCTCATCGCTGAGGTAAAGACGTATCTGTGCAGGACTTATTCGGCCGTCTGCACTAGTGTCAAGCAGAATGAGGAATTGGCTATTGAAAATAGATACATTCTCTCCCAGCTATCCTGCTAGGACTCTAGAATGGATTATCTTGAGCAAAACAACATCGAATTAATGGGTAAGGTGGACATTATCAAGGAGGAGATTTTTGTTTTAACAAGCAAATATCAATGCAGTCATATGCAGGATGCCCCTACTATCAATCAGGAAATGGTGGATGCGGCCTTGGTTCAGCAACAAAACTTTGGATAACTTCTCTCTTTTCAACAAGTTCTCTTTGATTTACACTTTCTGAATTTTTTTTTCCTACTGCTATGCAAACAGTTTGTAAGGGTTTAACCCAGTGCTTTTAAAAGAAGTTACAGGAAGCATAGATACAAAGCTTCCAGAGACAAACATTTTCAAATTCTGCAATTTTCCTCTCTCTGTAGTAGAAAACTTGTCTCAAATTTTGTAATGAATGGTTGTGCACAGCCTTTTCAATTATATATATATCCCCTGTTTTTGTAAAAAAAAAAAGGATTTGTGTAATTCCCCAAAATCAGGACCGGGACCACAATTGCCTAAGTCACTAGAATGGTTCATGTTTATTCACCTAGGTGGTGATTTGGGTTGATTAATTGTTTATCCTAAGGTCCAAGGGCGGAAATAATTCCACCATAATGTATGTGGACTAGGACAACTACATTAATGGTATGCAGAACCTTGGTTGGATCATTAAATAAGCCAAGTTTCCTTGTGATCCAAAATTATTGATAAAATCCTAAGGATGGTTTCCTAAGGTTGGAAAAATCATTGGTGGAAAAATCCAAGGAAGAGAAACTTCTAAGCAGTGTGACAAGGTTCCATGTCACCACCCTAAGGACACCATGATAAAATAACTAACCCATTAAACCTCATGGGTCCCAGTGATAGTTTGGCATTAATTAATTAAAAGGGGGTAAATTTTGGTTTAGTCACCCATGTATTAAATAACTGATGGTGGGTCATAGTTTCATTTTATTTATTAATATTAATAGATACTTATGAGTTATAATGGATAGGTGGATCAAGGGGTGAGTGCATTGGGTGAGGATATATCCTATGAGTTTTCTCCTCATAAAACGTCAGACATAAAGAACCCAAAAGAAGGAAAAGCAACAGAAAAGAAATAAAGATAGGAGTTTCCTGATTTTGAGAGATAAGGCTCAAGGAAGATTAGAAAAAGTAGGAAAGAAATATAAAATACTTAGGAAAGATCCAAATTATAATTTTATCCAAGGGGGGTGAATTCATGAAGGCAAGTATGTCCAACGAAAAAGCAACTTTCCAAAGAAACATCCATTGCACCTATGGTTCAAATTTCCTCAATGGAAAGTCCAAAAAGGGTGGTAGAAAAGCTAACAGAGGTTAATAAAATAAAGTTGAACACATCCATTCACATATTTTTCTAGTTTTTGAATTGAATCTTGATAGCTTTTTTCCTCTCTGTATCTTGGGTGATGTTCCCCTAGCTCGCATTGGGTGATGTTCCCCATTGCATCTAGTAAACCAGTTGAAGGATTGTGAGATCTCTCTACTGAGGATTGAGGAAGAGGATATCTAGTCCTATTCAGTGATTTAATTGCATAAAATGAATTGAATTTTCATATATGATCTGCAATCCAATCCATCTTGGTCAAGTCATTATGAAAAAGAAGAAGAAGAAGAAGAAGAAGAATGCAATGAGGCAGTGCTCCAATACCAAGAACCTCAGCTAGTCAAGATCTATCTTCAAGGAGTGCACACTATGAGACTTCTAGTGATAGTGTTGTTCCCAGAGTGTTCCATGATAATATTCCTTAGTTCATGAACCAGCTACAATGGTGAAAAATGCCCCTTCTTTCTCTCTAATTCTCCACTTTTCTTTCTTCTTTGTAAAATCCTCAATATCTTGGGGTTTCTGGAAGTTTGAATGTAATCAATCAATTATGGAAGCTAGAAATGTGTGGTTTTATATTGATGAATTCATTTTATATGTTATCATACATGTTACTTTCCATTATTTAAGAATTAGATAATTTACCGAGTCATTTGAATGGTCAGCTAACTAGACTAGCACATTTAAGTGTCAAATTTGATTACTTTTCTAGTTTTGAGCATTTAATGAACCCATGTGTTTCTAATTTTTCTTATGAAGGTCCCTGAAGATAATTAATGATTAAATGAACCCATATATTCCCTCATATTATAAATTTGGGATGATTTAGACCCATTCGAACTCATGTAGAAATCTCCTCCTTGACTAGTCCAAGTGAAGGATTTTACATCTAATTTATTTTTTGTCAATTAGATCTCAGTAAAATAAGTATAGCATGAATGAAATAGGTTTATAATAGTCTTATCAGTCACCTTAAGGTTTAGTATCTTCCATACTACACCAAAATCATTGGAGTTTCCAAATAAGTCCTTGGTGAATGTGCATTAATAGCTTTGGCTCTACCAAAGAAATATTCCTAGGCATGATGTACTCTCTAAAGTGTAGTTGTCGAGGTTAGAACATTGATTTAGAATGCATATAATACTCTCAGTGTCCAAGTTTTCAGTCTTGTGTCAAATCCCTCTCTGGTGAGTCCAAGCTTGAAATTTTTTGAGTTAGTGTGCCTAGACTGCTTTAGGTACATTACAATGGTATCAAAGCATCGTCCTATACACCTGTTAGAAGAAAGACCAAGATCCTTAAACTCTTATTTGAAGGAATACTGCAAATCACATATTCAATTTTGTAGCTATGAGGCTCATACCAGTGGATGATGAAGATTAGGAGCAGTATGAAGAGGAAGAATTTATTTACATCGATGAAGGGTTTCCCAATTCTCATGAGGAGGATGATTTCATATGAGACATGACATACAGAGAAGACACAAGGTTTTATATTCCAATGGTTAATAAATATTTGTAAAAGGTGATAGAAGTATGTGAAAACATTCCCCACCACTACCAGGAATACCTTTCCTTAGGGGTGTTGATGTATTTGTAACTTCGGAAGATATTCACTTGTATATTGTATTTGTACTTTTTTGTATCCCCAATGGAGATGTATTATTCCTCCGATTGGAAGTGCCGTCAGTTATATTGTAAGTGTCATAACTTATACTTGATGGGTTATTAGACCACCTTGATGGGGTCGGCCCTGTATGAGTCATGTGGGTCAAAGGGTTAGTAGACCACCCTAGTGGGGGTCGGCCCGGTCAGTCGTATATTAAGTGGTTAATTTGAGGCCGACCTAGTTGAGTAAAGGTCAAGTCAAGTTAGTGTATAAATAGAGAGCATGTCTCTCTCATTTTACACATTCTATTGTTCACTCACTTTGCATTAGTGAGAGAGAGGAGGAGTGCAAAAAACCAAGCAAATCGGAAGCTAGGGCTTGATATAGCAAAAAACCAGGCATTGTAGAAATTTCTCTATAAATACATTTTGGCGAAGGTTCAACATCGGAAACCTTTACAGGTCATAGACAACATCTCCATGTACCTTTTGTCCAAAGCAAAACTTCTAATTCGTTGTACTTTGTGATTTATGATTAGTACAATATAGGGTTTCTGCCTCTTCCAGATCTCAGTCATAAACAGGTGACCTAGGGAAAAAAGTCACAACTTGGGATAGGAAGCTCCAAATGAAATTTTGTAAAATGTGACAGCTAGGGCACGGACTGTACTTTCACAGGTAAGTTTTTTAGAGGCTGAAACTGAACCAGTGACATGTGTCACGCCATACAAGTTCGCTCTCCTGTTTTATCCCATAAACAGGTCACGTTGCGACACTTGGCATAACTCTCTCTCAGAGAATCCAATTGAGGTCAGACCTGTGGGTTTGGAAAGATCACAGGTCAGCATACCACAGATCGAAGTTTCAGACCTTGTGGATTAGTAATTTCATATTTACACAAGAAACAATCAGGTGCATATTTCTGTCAAAACAGATTTGGATTTTGAGCACCTTCATTGTTGGATCGTCACTGCTGTGGGAAATTAGGGTTTCGGAGAAAGTTCAAATTCTTAGAATCAGAGACCACAGCTAGATGCTCCTCATCAAAATCAAAATTTAAGGACCAAGATCGAATTTTTTGGTTGGGCAGAAGGCCGGGCTTGATCAAACCCTAGTTCACAATTTTGATCGGAAAGGTGGAAAATTAGGGCTTTTGCAAAAGTTGGAATTTTTGAAATCCGTGACCATGGCTGGAAGCTCCTCAGAAAAATCAAAGTTTAAAACACTGGATCGAACCTTTTGGATGGGAAAATGACTGGGCCTTATCAAACCCTAGTTCAGGATCCTGTCTAGTGAATCCAGAAGTTTCAAAGGATATTTTGAGGGGTCAAATTTTGCAGTTTTCAAAATTGAAGTATACCAGCTTGATCAGCTCAGCAAGCCACATATTTCCATCCATTCAGAAGTTTGAAACTCAAAGTTTGAATTTTTAGGGTTTCTCTGACAAACCCTAATCCACCTTCAGATTGAGTCTCAGCAAATCAAAGTGGATTGGGTTAATCCTAGAAGAAGATGATTTGGTCACCTGCATAAGTGAAGAAGTTCCAGTTCCAGAGGGAGATGAGGCTGAGTCTTTACATGAGAAGGGTACAAGCAATCCCAACAAGTATGACTTGAAGAGATACATGTATGTTTTGAAATCTATTCATGATTAAGTTATGATATGTTTGTCTTCATATTATTGAGGTTAGTACAATCTTGATTAATCTTAGACTTGTCTCATCACCCTAGTAAAAGAATGAATGCATGTGAATGATAGAATACATTCATTGATTAGGGTTATGACACTTATGATTGTACTAATGCACTGTGGTGTTGTATGAGGTTGATGTTGTCCGCTAACATGAAAGGTACAAATCAAGTTCTAGATCAAGAACATATGACCATGGTGACACGAAGACAAAGACTCATGGATCACATAGAAGCTTCACTTATGAGGTATGTATAATTTGGTTCTACAATGGTTAACTTATGAGTTATGCAGGTTACTAAGCACAAGTCATTAAAGAGAACAAGAAGACATTGTTTGGGTATGTTAGACATATCTAGAAAACATGATAACCAGGTATGTTTTTCCTATATCAAGATTAGAATCCTACCTTGTGTTAGGATATTATACTTTTGTATAAATGATAATGTTTATTCTTGAAGTTAGAAGTTTTAGTAATCAAGGGCTTATGCATATTATATTTCTTACTTTGATTGATGATATGACTAACCAGAAGATTCCTATGAGAATATGCATGAGTAAAATAAGTCTTGCCTGAAACCTTGAATACTAACACTTATTACCTATGATCATGACCATACATATTTTAGGAACATAATGTTTTGATAGTATTGAGATTATACCAATAGATGTATGATTGTGTACGAGATCTTGAGGATGACACTAGTGCACACTTAAGCATGCATAGTGGTCTAGGATGGATATAAGTTGAAGGACAGGTAATCCAGGTAGCAAAGATCAAGAGGGAGCACTTCAGGAAGCAAAGATCAAGAAGGAGTCCACCCTACAACCAAACAAAGATAAGTATTTGAATTGTCAATTCCTGTATACATGATTACTTAAATGATGTTGTCCAGTCATATACATACTTATGTTCCTAGATTTAGGATATGTATCATGCATATTAGAAAAGTTGCATTAATGAACAAGATACTACTAAATATGCAAATAATGGGTAAGTGGCCTATGATACTATACAACATTCCATTGCTACTTATCTAGAATGAAACCTCTTTGCTGGCATGTTGGGAGTTGTGCACACTCTTAACAATGTTCTGGTAGAGAAGGAAGGCATCTAGAAAGTTACAGAATATGGATAAATGTTGTATTGAAACATTGGCCAAGATAATTGCATGACTATATGACATATGTATTTATGCATAAGAAAGTGTGTTTGAAAAACTATGAGAAGTTTCTAATCATGCAACTGGACTTGTCTTGTAGGAAAGACCGTGTACCATCACCTACAAAAAGGACTACAACATTTGTTCCAGCAATGAAGATCAAATAAAAACTATCTATTGAAGATATTGAAGAATCTGAAGTTCCCAAGATCCGGGATGCAGTAATGGAAGAAGGCCATGATCGAGGAGTACCGGTCGATCATGAAGAATAATGTCTGGGATGTGGTCCCGAGACAAGAAGGGATGTCTATTGTGACTTCCAAGTGGATATACAAGATCAAGCTTGCTGCCGAGTTCGAGATGAAGGACTTGGGATGATGCACTACTTTCTAGGCATGGAGGTGTGGCAGAGTGCAGATGGAATCTTCCTTGGACAAGGAAAGTATGCAGTAGAGATCCTGAAGAGGTTCGGGATGATGGACTACAAGGCCATGGACACAGCAATGGCATCGAACCTGAAGCTTCTGTGTGATGCTTCATCTGATCCGGTTGATGTCACTATGTATCATCAGATGATTGGGTCCTTGATGTACCTGACGAACACGAGACCATATATTTGCTTTGTAGTGAACACATTGAGCCAGTTTGTGACAGATCTTAGAGGTGTTCACCTAGTTGTTGTAAAGAACATTCTGAGGTACCTGAAGGGTACGATTGATTATGGGCTCAAGTATGATGTGCATCAAAAGTTTAACCTACAGGGTTATTTTTATTCAGATTGGGCAGGCAGTGCTGCAGATAGGAAGAGCACTTATGGGTTCTGCTTCAGTATGGGATCAAGTGTGATTTCTTGATTTAGCACGAAGCAGTCCTGTGTAGCACTAAGTACAACCGAAGCAGAGTATGTTGCAGCTTATTCGGCTAGTTGTGAGGAAGTATGGCTCTGGAAGCTACTGTCTGAGTTATTTGATCTCCCATTGGAGGCTACTGGTATCTTTTGTGACAACCAGAGTTGTGTGAAGTTGTTTGAGAACCCAGTTTCCCACGACAGGTCGAAGCACATTGAGATCAAATATCACTATATCAGGAATATGGTGCAGAGAGGAGTAGTGAAGCTCCTATATATGCAACGGATGAGCAGGTTGCAGATGTGTTGACGAAACCACTAGCCAGAGTGAAGTTTGAGTACTTCAGAGAGAGGCTTGGTGTTCTTCGGATTGAAGATACTTCGAGTAAGAAGTGATGGACACATTTGTAGGAGCCATTCCAAGCATGGTGAGAGGAGGATCCTTCCCATGGCTGTGGATGTAAGCGCTATGTGATGAGCATCAGGACGATGCTTCAGTTACAGCTTTGGATATGCATCAGTTGGATGCTTTGTATGATCAGTTGGATCATGTATGATGACATGCATCAGGACGATGCAATGACGATGATCGGGATGATCATGTGTGATGAGTATCAGGATGATGATCTAGATGATATGCATCAGGATGATGCATCGACAATGATCAAGATGATCATGTGTGATGAGTATCAGGATGATGCTCTCATGATATGCGTCAGGACGATGCTATGATGATGATTAGGATGATCATATGTGATGATATGTATCAGGTGGATGCATTTAATGATTAGTTGGATCATGTGTGATGAGTTCCGAAGACACAGATGCACATGAGCCATTCTCACATGGTGGTAGGTGTGTCCTCCCATGGTGCAGATATAAGGGTTGGGGCCATTCCGACATGGTTGAAGTGTGTCTTCCCATGGTCGTTGATGTAAGAGTTGTGCCATTCGAGCAAGGTTGAAGTGTGTCTTCCCATGTATGCGATATAAGTGTTGTGCCATTTGAGCATGGTTGAAGTGTGTCTTCCCATGGCTGCGATATAAGTGTTGTGCCATTCCTAGCATGGTTGAAGTGTGTCTTCCCATGGCTATGGATATAAGTGCGATGCCACTCTCACATGGTTGAAGTGTGTCTTCCCATGGCGTAGATATAAGTGCTGAGCCTTTCACGGATGGTTGAAGTGTGTCTTCCCATGCTGGTGAATGTAAGTGATGTTTGATGTGCATCTGGGTTGTGCTTCATGGACGATGAGATGACATGATCAGTATGATCATGAGTATCAGGATGATACTTTTTGGCCATGGACAGGTTGTGCAGTTGCATGTAAAAGATCCTGGGATATCCAATAGGTTGAGCTATGTGCTCCTTAATCAGTCCTGGGATGCTCTTTCAAGGTTTTGTGGTGGTCACATATAATATTGCCCTGGGAGATCCGATAGGTTGAGCAGTAAGCTCGTAATCAGTCCTGGGATGCTCTTTCGAGGTTTTGTGATGCACGTAATAAGTCCTGAGGATTCCATAGTATGGCCTGTGATGATGAAGACCTGCAGGTGGTGGGCCTACATCCAACATGAAAAAGGGCTGGCTCTATAGAACTTCCCATGACGAGAAGAATTCAGAGACAACCCAGTGATCGAGATGACGAGTATAACAATAGTGATGATGATGATGCTCCGTGATCCAGTGACGATGATCCAGCTCCAGAATTAGAGACTTGTGCCTATATGTATTGATGACTTGTGTCAAGAGAATACCTTCCTAGTTAAGAGGGAGTGTTGATGTATTTGTAACTTCGGAAGATATTCACTTGTATATTGTATTTGTACTTTTTTGTATCCCCAATGGAGATGTATTATTCCTCCGATTGGAAGTGTCATCAGTTATATTGTAATTGTTGTAACTTATACTTGATGGGTTATTAGACCACCTTGAAGGGATCGGCCCTGTATGAGTCATGTGGGTCAAAGGGTTATTAGACCACCCTAGTGGGGGTCGGCCCAGTCAATCGTATGTTAAGTGGTTAATTTGAGGCCGACCTAGTTGAGTAAAGGTCAAGTCAAGTTAGTGTATAAATAGAGAGTGTGTCTCTCTCATTTCACACATTCTATTGTTCACTCACTTCGCATTAGTGAGAGAGAGGAGGAGTGCGCACAAGTGGAGGAGGAGCATGCTGCTGAAGATGTCTATCTCTTGGGTTTGATCATGGTGATCCTTGTATTGATGGTTATTCTATCTCTGAGGAAGTTGGGGGGTTTTTCACCTTCTTGGTTTTCCCCGGTGAAATGTTTTGTGTCTCTTGTCTCTTGTCTCTTATGCTTGATATGTTGTACATGTTGTTCTTTCAGTTAAGATCCTAGATCAGAATGAATTAAATTCTGAAAAACTAACAGGGGGAAGAGGTTTGTCAAGTCATTCCTTTCAAATATTATTGTTATTGCAGGTTTGGGTTTGAGCCTAAGAATGTTTATGATGATTGGTTCAAGAAAAATAGATCATCAAGGAAGGAACCAAGTTGTTCCACCACTCATAGAAAAGAAGAATACAAGAATATAAGAGGCGAAGCTACACCAAAAACACCCCTTTACGGGATTTTTATGAGATTATTTGGTTCTTCTTCAAGTAGAGTCTCCAAAATTTGTGATCTAAGCACCACTCAAGATGGAGAATTCTCAATTTTCCTAGTAGAGGATGGTAATGAAGAAAAAGTAGAGACTCGTGAAGAGGGAAACAAACTGTCAAGTTGTTCCACTACTCCAAAAAAAGAAGAGGAAGGAATCACCAATCATCCATAAAAGGAGAAGAGAAACAATTTTCCAAGAGAAGAACCATGTGGTTCCTCTAATGAATGCATTGACAAGAAAGAGGAAAACAAGATGCTAAGAGGTGGATGGAAATATTATTTTTGTCGAAGCAATGTTTTATTATATCAAACCAAATAATTTCTCATCTCAGGTGATGAAAATGAGAGTAGAGAGTTTTCTAATGCCAGTGTGGAGGTTAAGCATGACTATGAAGCTATGGATGTATACCACAAGCAGTTGGAAATTCAATTGCAACCCTTAGAAAGCATGCATATAACCCTTTCAAATGAAGGTTGCTCATCAAATGAATATGATGAACATCCCACTAAGTTAACTACAAAGGATAATGAGCAACATGGCAAGATGGGAGGCCAAGCCACAATGCAAGAGGTTGTTGATAGTATGGAGAGTGAATCCAATCATGGAAAACCAAACGTATTTTTTAGTGAGATTGAGATCACTACAAGGGAGATGGAAGATAGGATTGGTGGAAAGGAAACCACTTGTGGAACACATTTGGTGGAAGAGGAAAGTGCATCCCTCCAAGAACCCTTAGAAATTAATCATGGAGAAAGAGGAAACCCACATTAGTGGAGAGTGAAACTGGAAGTTTGGTGGAGGAACATGCCATCACAAATACATCACATGAAGAGACAAATGTGTCACAAAGGTATTTCTACTATTCTGATTTTTTCATCCCCTCGTGTCATTCTGAGATGGCATCCTCTTTTGGTGAGAACATTGGCAAGGAAGATCCTTCTAGTGTTAAGGATCAAAATTTTTAGAAGGATGAATTGTTAGAGGAGAGTTTGTCTCTCAGGAGTTGCATGAGCACAATTGTGGAAGCCCATATAGTTCTCTTAAGGAGCCATTGAGTGACTTATAGATCCAACTCTTAGTCACAAAATAAAATCTACTACAAGACTTGTTCTGAAATAATGGTTCACAAAAAATCGTTGACAATATTATCGATGAGGGGAAAGAAGGAATGGTAGAAATAGTCTCTACTTATGAACTAAGAATCATTAGAATATATCTAGAGATGATGAAAGCAGAATACTTGAAAATTTTGATGGATAGAGATCTTGTTCTCAAAGTTGTAGAAGACAAGGTAGCAGAAGTAGAGCAACTCTACATGGCATTGGGAGAGTCACAGTCCTTTCCCAAAACTACATGTGATCAAATGTGTGTGGCTGATTGCACACATGAAATATTGGAGCAGCCTCAAGTGCAAGATGAGCACGAGGATTTTTCAAATTTACAAGTGCTTGAAGGAAGTATTGACGTGCAAGATGATGGCAGAGCACTTGTTTCACACCAGGATAATTATGAACTTTCTCTATGTGAGGAAGGTTCAATGGTGGAGGATGTGCTGGATTGTATTACACCTGGCCCCACCAGTAGAGATCCTGATATCATCTCCTTGGGGTCAAGCAGCAGAGATATCTATCCATCTATGGATAGGTGCATTACAGAGCTGATGACTCCAGAAGGTGAGAGCACATCTTATGGATCCATTGACATCTCCCACAGTGGAAGGTGAGAGAAGCAACCCATGCACATTTGATTTCCATTTGATAAAATTCATCCACATATGGATTGGGTGGAAGAGTACATGGAACACATGGAGATAAATTGTAGAAATATTTTTGTTCATGTGTGGTGGAAAACAGTTGTGCAAGCAAGCTTCCATGAAGAGATTGGCATACAGCTTGTTTAGGCATTTTCCTTGCACAAGGAAGGACTCAGATTTCCTATGTCGAGGAAAGTCATATCTTGGGATGAGGCACACCAGTACATTCTTGTTGGACCATCACACAAAGGATACCATGCATCTATTGTTTTAGTGGATGAACTTGGTAGAGAGTTGCAAGTGGCCTACTCTCTTTTACTCCTAACACATGAGGATGTGAAAGGAAATGTTGAATTGATGGAGGGACCATTGCCATTGGTGCTTCATGAGAAGAAAAAGACATGTGTGTGTGCTTCTCAACTTTATTTTGATAACTTGGACATGCCATTGGTCCTCCTTCAGTATGGTGAGCAGCAGTGGCATCGACTTGTCCCACTTGATATTTGTTTCATGCACAATAGTGCAGGGGAGTTCCACTAGATTACTTTGAGTGGGACAAGTGATGATGGTGTGAGCCTTGGGATTAGAGTGTTTTCTACACATGAGGATTTTCATTTATTATTGGAGAGGCTCACATAGATACTGACCATCCTTGGGAGTGATGAACTTCCAACATGGTGGTGGATGGATTCTAGCATACCATGGAGTGGCAGGTTGTCACAAGCAGCAGTGATGATGGATGGTATGCATCAGGGACCATGGGATCCAGGCATTGATGGTTTATTTTAGACACCATTGATGTTTTGGAGGGTGTAGTTGAGGAAGTAGGATCCAGGAATTCTTTGGAATGATGTATTTTGTTGGATGTCATTGATGTTGTTCGAGTCCAATTGTGGTTGTCATAGTCACATTGCATTCATCATATTCACTTGGGATCTTGGACTTATTCTCAATTGTTTCAATTGGGAGGAACATACATTTTTAGTTTCATTGATAGTGGAGTCACTTAGTGGGGAGATGGTTATGTTTAGAGTGTAGAGAGGAAGCATGATGGAATAATTTAATTCCAATTCTATGTCAGTTAAGCAACAAAATATTACTGGTGAGAAGTCATCAATTGGTTTCATGCTTTCTATGCAGTTGATGTCTTTGCTTGAGGGAAAGCAAACTTGGGAGGGGAGGACTTTTAATGTCCCCAAATCAAGTGTTGGACCACAATTTCCTAAGTCACCTAGACTGGTTCATGTTTATTCACATAGGTGGCGATTTGGGTTGATTAATTGTTGATCCTAAGGTCCAAGGGGGGGTAATAATGCCACCATAACGTATGTGGAATAGGAAAAAATCATTAAGGGGATGAGTAACCTTGGTTGGAACATTCAATAATCCAAGTCTCCTTGTGATCCAAAATTATTGATACAATCCTAAGGCTGGTTTCCTAAGGCTGGAAAAATCAAAGGAAGAGAAACTCCTAAGCAACGTGAAAAGGTGTCATGTCACCACGTTGAGGACACCATGATAAAATCACTAACCCATTCAATCCCATGGGTCCTAGTGATATCTTGGCATTAATTAATTAAAGGGGGGTAAAATTTTTGGTGTAGTCACCCATGTAAATTAAATAAATGATGGTGGGTCATAGTTTCATTTTATTTATTAATATTAATAGATATTTATGAGTTGTAATGGCTAGGTGGATCAAGGGGGGGGGAATTGGATGAGGATACATACTATGATTTTTCTCCTCGGAAAAAGATAGATAGAAAGCATCCAAAAGAAAGAAAAGCATGGAAAGCAGTAGAAAAGCAATGAAGATAGGAGTTTCCTGATTTTGAGAGATAATGATCAAGGAAGATTAGAAAAAGAAGGAAAGCAAGATAAAATCCTTAGGAAATATCCAGAGCCTAATTTTAGACAAGGAGGGAGAATTCATGAAGTCAAGTAGGTCCAAGGAAAAATAAACTTGCCAAAGAAACATCCATTAAACCTATGGTTCAAATTTCCTCAATGGCAAGTCCTGAAATGGTGGCAGAAAAGATAATAGAGGTTAATAAAAGAAGTTTGAACACACTCATTCACATATTTTGCTAGTTTTTTAATTTAATCTTGAGATCAATATGAATCTATGTAGCTTGGGTGATATGCCCCTAGCTCGCATTGGGTGATGTGCCCCATTGCATCCAGTAAACTAGTTGAAGGATTGTGAGATCTCTCTATTGAAAATTGAGGAAGAGTATATCCAATCCTCTTTGGTGAGTTAATTGCTGCAAATTAAGTGAATTTTTAGATATGATTTTAAATCTAGTGTAGATTTTTCAAGTCATCATGAAGAAAAAGGAGAAGGCAGTGAAGCAGTGCTCCAATACCAAGAGCCTCAAATAGACAAGAGCTATCTTCAAGCATTGCACACTATGAGACTTCCAGTGACTGTGGTGTTCCCCATGGTGTTTTAAGATAATATTATTCATTTCATGAACCAGATGCAATGGTGAAAAATTCCCCTTATTTCTCTCCAATTCTCCACTTTTCGTTCTTCTTTGTAAAATCCTCAATATCTTGTGGTTTCTAGCAGTTTGAATGTAATAAATCAATGATGGCACCTACAAATGTGTTGTTTTAGATTGATTATGTAATTTTATATGTTATCAGACCTGTTACTTTCCACTATTGTAGAATTATAGAATTTACTGATTCATTTGAGTGGTCAGTTAACTAGACTAACACATTTAAGGGTCAAATTTGACTAGTTTTCTAGTTTTGAGCATTTAATGAACCCATGTGTTTCTAATTTATATTTTGAAGGTAACTGTAGATAATTAATGAGTAAAAAAACCCATATAGTGCCTCGTATCAGAAATTTGGGAGGATTTAGACCCATTCGAGCTCATCTGGAAATCTCTTCCTTCACTAGTCCAAGTGAAGGATTTTACACCTAGTTTATTTTCGCTCAATCATATCTCAGTCAAATAAGTATATCAAGTTTGAAATAAGTTGATGATAGTCTGATAAGTCCCTTGAAGGTTTAACAGCTTCCATACTACACCATAAGTAGTGGAGTTTCCATAGATGTCCTTGGGGAATGTGCATTGATAGCTTTGGCTCAGCCAAAGAAATATTCCTAGGTGTGACGTACTCCCGAAAGTGAACCTGTCAAGGTTAGAACCTTGTGTCAACCTTCATAGCATCCTCTCAGTGTTTCCAACCCATCATCTCAGTGTCCAAGCTATAAGTCTTGTGTCAAATCCCTCTACAGTGAGTCCAAGCCTGAAAGTTTTTGAGTTAGTCTACCTAAACTTCCATAGGTACATTATAGTTTAACATTTGGAGAAGATATCTCCACTCCTAATGATTCTGAATTCTCATCTAAAGTATATCTATTCTAGAATCCATTGACAGAGAGGAAATGGATCTAGAGGTTCTGCCATAATTATTCAATTCATCAAGGTTGAGTAGCTTAATGAGCTTGTGGAGAAAGATTCAACATTCTTTGTTGACATAGTCTATTTGCACACGATGAGCCATCTTGGTTAATATCTTCCATAAAAAGAAGGGTATATTGATCTTTTGCTTCCTCTGGAAATGCAATTAAAAAATCATGTGATAAATTAAAGTAACAATGTATCTCCCTTCACATGCTATAAAATTTTGCACTGCCACTAAAATAACATGAAATTCCTCTCTTACCCATGCATGAGGGATACCCTTACTCTAGTCATGTTCCTAGTGATCTGGCATCATGCATTCATTCAAATTTGTCCCTTTTATCATCATTCCTTTGAACTAGTGTTCCCCCCTTTGTTGTAAGCTTATTAATTCTACTATGGAGTCTTTAGAGAATGGAAACACAAAGTCCCCCACTTGAGCCTTTGTTCTATCAAAACTTTTCATGAATACTTTAGTAGCTTTCTCATCATACTCCTATAACTTTTCACAAAATTTTAGCCACGCTACTTTCTATAACAACTGCCTACATTTAGGGCGGGACTTGAAGTATTAAGCTCCATTTGGTTCCCTCCTAACAACAATACCTCCTATAATTATAATCCACTCCTATTTTGAAGGTTTGTTTTGGCATAAATCTGACAAAATTCTACAATGATAGGGGAAATAAAGGAGGACAAGAGTATGCAAAGGATTTGTAGTGGTGTGGAAAAGAAATGGGAGATGAAACTTAGAAGTCAGGGATATTGATTTATATATTTGAGGGTTGGATCATAAATTGAGATGGAAGGTGTTTGCGTACAATCTATCAGTGCAAACGCTAACCGATATCCATGGTCCGAATGGTTCGGATCTAGAACAAAAGTAGTACACAATACAATTTACTTTCCTAGATTGATCAAATAAAAAAGGATATCATAAGATAACTCACCTTATGAAAACAGTACTATCTCCTTTCTTGATGTAGCTCTTGATCTCCAGATCTTTAGCCGCAAAACAATATGTAGCAAGTGGAAACAAGCAAGTACTAATGGCATATAAACATAGATCAATTTAAACTAGAAGTCAAAGAAGCCAATTCTAAAGATCTTACAATAAAAAGATGTTTATGGAAAGAATCTGCATTAATGTAATTATAAGAAGTACATAGAGAGAGGTTACAACTGATCTTTGCCGTCGTAACTCCTTCCAAATAATCCTAGCTTCAAAGATCCAAGCTTTTTCCTCTTAATGGATGAAAAGGACCCAACTCTAGAAAACTTTCATCATCATTTAAGTGCTCTATCCTTATCCCCTTAACCATGGAGAGGGGGTTTGTATTTATAGGCCTAAAGGGATAGGAGAGGTTAAGGATTTGTGGGAGAAACTCAAAGTATCATCGCACTAGTTAAGGGTTGAGGGTCATGCACCTTGTACAAAGACATCATGTGTCACTGATGCACTCTTTCAATGTGCAGAGCACGTCACCAAGGGTCTGATGCACCTTGTCAATGTGTAGAGTACGTTGGGGTGACAACAAAATATAAAAGGAAAAAAAACAATTCTCCTTTCAATTACTTGGATTAAGTGCTTTAGGGATTAGGGAAAATAGAGGACACATAAATCATGATGACGAGATTTTGGTGTAACATAATCCCCCCCAAAGCATGAAGCTAGCGAAATAGGGTAGGTGAGATGCTTTGAAATATGAAATTTTGAGGCAAGGACCTTCGGTTGGAGTGACGAACAAATACTCCTACATTACAACAAACTCTAAGATATATGTCTCAAATGACTCAAAACATGGCTGTTGACCAATACATTGCAGATCTGTAGTAGTATCGACTGACTGAACATAATCATGGATACTAGACATAAGCAAAGATCCATGATGAGATAATTACGCAGCCACAACTAATACAAAAGTGGATATGTGTGATATGAATAAAAAAATCTCCATCGCATCCTGGGTAAGATACATAAGTTAACCTAGGGTCTTCAAACCAAACCTGCAATGATATGAATCTAACCATGTCATTGCAATGTTTTGAAGTCGAACATGGTAGAAGCCACTTGATTACCAATCATTGATGGATACCGTTAACAAGTGAGAAGGAAACCACGTTGATGTTAATGATCCTCAAGGTACCGCATCACATACCACTAAATTCGAATCAATGGATTGACATCAAACATACAGTGGAATCTTTCAATCAGAAGTCAATGATGTGAACTTACTGTTGAAAGTGAGGTAACCTGCAATTAAGGCATGCAGGCCCAAGGTACTTGGTTGGTTTCTATGTTCAACCCTTGGATGATGTGTTGAAGTCGACAAGGATAAACCCGTCAAAGGAGGTTCATAATGTTTCCCTCATCATCGACATGAAACAAGATCAAAGATGTTTTGGAGTAGATTGGACTATAGAGCAATGTTTGAGACTAAATCAGTAGTGACCAACAAAATGGAAGGTATAATGACTGTATAGATTGACTCGATCAACATAATTCTCTTGAACATGGAATAACATGACTTGGTAGCATTCACACGACGAGATTGACGCCGAGACCTAATACATCTAATGATCGATGCATTCTTCGGACGAACCAAAGGAGTATAATGACTCATGGAATTGGTGAGACTCGAGGACAAATAGATAATCCATGCAGTTTGAATGAAATGCAAATGAGTTCCATGTTCAAGAGCGACTATGAACTGCCATTATTCCCCATCATGATTGATGAGTACCTCTTTGTTTATTAATGAGCTTGAAGAGGGTAACAGATGCTTGGTATAGCTCATCCTTAGGATGAGTCCAATCTCACATGTTTTACAAACCTGATATAGGAGGGGTTCGTCCCTAAAAGGACCCTTTAATGTTATATTTTAACGAGTCCAAAGATGGTAAACTCAACGTTGCTTCATGTTTAGAGAGTCTGAAAGGACTAAAGAAGAATCCAATGAGTAATTTTTCATAAATTTTATTCTCCTCACCCGAAAAAGGATAAAACAACGTGAGAGAGAACTCTTCTAGTCATGATTAACTAGAGTGTTCCTTTTTTGTAAATAGTCTCGCTAGTCCAAAAAAGGGGTAAACTATCACAAGAAATACGACCTTTCTAATACTTTTACAAGCATGAAATAATCAAGTTCGCTTGGCAATCTTTTCTTATTTAGGGAGTTTGAAAAGAGCTTAAAGAAGAACTCCATGGGGGTTCCTTTTCGTAGGATTTTTATGAGCCTGGAAAATATATAAAAGATAAATTGGTGATTTATTCTCATGTATTCATGAGCATGAGAAAGAACAAAGGCTCATATCGATACCTTTAATACCTATTTTTAATGAGCATGATAAGGGTAAAAAAATGCTCTAATATATTTCCACACCTAACAACAAGGAGTATGAAAATTCAATGATGGTTACCAACATAGTCAAAACACCACTTTCCTCTATCTACAAGCTCTAGGAACCAAGTTAGGATCCATCATAAGGTTTTAAAACATAAAAATGAGATCAACTATAGTAAACAACCCATGAAATAAAAAAAATTTAAAAAGGAATATTTTGTTTTTTATATAAAAAGGGTGAATAGTAAACATTATTTACCATTTCATTTTTACCAAGTGGAATAGTGATAAAAAACCTCTTTGGAACTCGATCTCTTGGCGATGATTCTGGGAGCCTTGGTCAATCATTCATCCTCCCGTTAGTTCCAAGTAATTATGGACCTCATCCTCTTTGTTTTGATGGTTGAAATTTTGTTTTTAATGCAAGTTTTGGGGTTTTGGGCTCATTCTAAAGGGGGAATTGTGTTCCCTGGGTGATGCACTTTCCCCTTTCGGGAAGTGCGTCACTCAGCAGTGATAATATTTCCCTATGGGAAAAGCGTGTCACTGATGACCTGTCTGAAAATATGGTGTGTGTCGGCGCAATTTGATCCACAAACTTGGGAATGGGACCCAAAAAAACAAATTTTGAAGCAATGGAAATTATCTAATGCCCATTATTTTGGTGTTTATGCATGTTTTAGCCATCAAAATGGTGCAGTGGTAGGAGCGTGAGCATGGATTAGAGGATGTACAAGCCGCAAATGATCCTCACTCTGTTAATGCTTTGAGGGAGTGTGGATTGCTCAAATTCTTCCATGTCCAACGAATGAGGGCCTAGATACAGTTGCTAGACTATTTTATTCGGTTATGGGATCTGGATCAACAATATTTTAGAGTAGGGGCGCATATCCTCACTTTGGACATTGAAGAAATATACTTCTTGACAGGATTATCCAGGCGTGGGGCCCTAGTATAACTATCCGGACCTAGGGGTAGTGATCAATCTACTGATAACCTTATTGCACAGTTCTGTATCCCAGGAATGCATATGTTAGGTGGGAAAATTCCCATAAAAAATGTATGGGACTGTCCTTTGAGGACAGTTTTATTTACCATTGAGTGAGTGGTGGGAAGTAGGGCTCCACATCAGGCCACCAAGGCCCATATGTTGTATTCCATCAAGTTTATGATGCCTACTATGTTCAACTTGTGTGAGGGGCTCCTCGAGAACCTAAAGGACCAACTGACCAAGTGTCGTAGAGGGGAGTTGAAACAGTTTGGATATGGTTCCATTGTTATCTCTTTCTTCCTAGAAAGGGTTCCAATTCTTCATCCGCAGGTTGAGCTCGGCCATCTTGATCCGCGAGATTTGTGCATGTAGAGGTGGGACGAGGTGATGGTCCACCATGGTGGTGGTGGGACAATGATCACATACATACCGAATTTATTTAGGTGGTTACACGGGAAGCTCCTCATGGTTTAGGATTATGCTTATGCGGGGGAATATTTCAGAGGAGATCTCGATTTATCTCTTCCATATGGAGAGCAGTGGGGCGATATTGGTAAGAAAAAGACTCTTTTTTTATATATGTTTTATTATTTTTACTATTTTTGTGTAGTACTAATATCTCACATTTTTCTTATGCAGATTTGGCCCATATAGACCAGTGGGGTCCTCACCTATCGAGAGGAAAGGAGTAGTATGTGAGATGGTTGCAGTCCATCAGGAGGTTCTGGAGGAGCTGGATGAGTTGGAGGAGAACCTCTTGTGGCTAACTACTGGTATTCTAGACATCTCCATAGATGATCTTCCCTGACATTACTAGTGTAGGACAACTAGATTTTCGGGATGTTTTGGATAGTTTCTTCGTTGGGTAGCTAGGGCCATCATATGCTACCATGAGCACCCAAAAGGATAGGCCATTTATGTTATAATGTATTGAAATCCATAGGCTTTCGATTCTGTAGATGTGACATACTGAAATCCATGAGCTTCATAATTTTTGTATCAGTACCTTTTTTGCAAAACATTTTTCCAGATTTGTTATATTAAACATTATATAGCAGTTTATATACTATGTTTTTATGATGGATTTGTATCTTATGTAAGTTTTCTTATACACCATGAATAATTTACATGTCATGCTCATTATGCATCTTCGATGGAAATGTTTATGAATGTGCAATGTGCCAATTTAATACAAGATTAGCCAATGAATCGGAAACCCTATTCATACTTCTTGGAATGTGTAGGTATTGAATGGACTCAAAAGACATTTCCAAAAGACGTACCCGCCTAAACAAACATAGTAATATAGGGGCAGGGATAGCATAGACTCAGTTTAAATGAGAGACCACGAGTTGAGAATCGAGGTAGATGACAACATGGTTTACACCAAGGGAAAAAGCATAGGTCAATAGTCTGATCAGTGTGTGGTATTCGATGATGTTATTGGTTGCATAACCTAGGAAAGTTCCTCCTGATAATCATCAGTTCAACGACATGGGATTAAAGTACCCAAGATGTCGATGCGAGGTTTTGAGTGTTCCGTCTAGCACCGTATGCGAATCCATAGCCGGTTTCCATCTGCACATCCAAGCAGAAGATGGTATAAGGGAAAATCAAGATAAGATCCTAACACACTAAAATCAAGTTTCTCACCAAACACAAACACACATCATGTACAATATATACAGGGTACTGTTGCAAAATTTCTTAAGCATAGTACCACTTTAGATAGAGCCCATTCCGAGGATCCCCTAAGGATATTCCATCATAGTTGACTAATTCATAGGCTCCCTTTTCTACAACATGTTTCATGACATATGGGCCATGCCACATGGAATCAAGTTTTCCTTCCCCTAGTTTATCATGTTTTTGGTCATAACTAAGGACCAAATCACCCTCATTGAAGATACGGGGTTTTACGGATTTATCCTATTGGTCCTTGATTCATTTCTTATGCACTTCGTTTCCTAGAGCTGCATCATGGTGGGATTTGTCGAGTTTTTCCAAGTATAAGAATCGGTCTTCCTTAGTAGTTGTTTTTGGTAAAAGCTCGACGACTAGTCTTAAAGACAAAATTTTGAACTCAATAGGCAATACTGCCTCTAGTCCATACACCAAATGGAAGGGTGTGAAACCAGTGGCGGTTTTGATGGAAGTCTGGTATGCCCAAAGGGATTAAAAAAACCATCACATGCCAATTTGACTTGTGAGTACCTACCATGCGTTGAATCATGGTATAGTACTTATGAGAAACATGGCAATAAGAGCTACATAAGAGATCTTATGGTAGAAACACGACCATAAGATCTCACCTTATGATATAGTACTATGCGTTGAATATCCACTTATGAGGATTGAGACGGATATTGTACCGTAGACAACTGAGAAACACGGTCATCAGATGATCAATGTGTAAGTCACGATGATTTGAATGGGCAGGAAGATCGTCGAGGTAGGGTTCCACAAAAGCCTTGATATCATGAAAGGCATACGACATGGCCCACTGGAATGTGGCACCAACATTTTAAAGGAAAATGGTAGTTTGCAATATGAAAATGCACCCCATGGGAAGATGAAAGAAGTTTTATGTTGATTAGTTGGGTGGATCTCAATATGATTATAGCCAGAGAAGCCATCCATGAAGGAAAAAATGACACTTCCATCACAGTTGTCAATAATTTGGTCAATAAATGGGGTAGGGTAATTGTCCTTAGGACAATCCTTGTTAAGATCACTATAATCAACACAAACTCTGATGGTTCCCTATTTCTTCATAACCGGGATGACATTGGAGACCCAATTTGTCAAGGGAACATGATAAATAAACCCAGCTTTCAACTTTTCAACCTCTGTTTTGATAGCCACAGTCTTCCTAGGGTGCACTGGATGGATTTTTTGTCGGATAGGTTTTGCGTCAAGATAGGTTTGGATTTCATGCAAAACAATAGCATGATCAATCCTGGGGATTTCATCATAGATCCATGCAAATATGTTGTGGAACTGTTTAAATAAGGCGGTAAAAGTATTGATCTCATCCAGAGAACAAGTTTGGCCTATGTGGATGTGTTCCACGATTCCTAGTTTTACCGAGATGTCTATTGTGATGGTTGGTGTTATGTTTTCCAAATTCCCTTCGGTTACCATATCTTGGATGAGAATAGGAGATTGAGGGTGAGGGAATAAATCTAGTGAAACAATAGTATGAAATGTGTTCTCTACCATGTCGAGAGGCGGGAGGAATGATGATCGATGATGAAGATATTACCATGGAAGCTCATCCAAGCTCATAATATCCATGATCGATTCATAAGAGTGAAAATATGGAGTAGACGATCTGGTGATGGTGGGGATGAGTTCCTCCAAGGAGGAAGAGAACCTGAATTAGATGCCATCGAAGAGTGGGAATCCAGTAAATCGGGTGTTGATTGAATGGACTCATAAGTAGCTTCAGCGGGGACAAGAGGCATTGCATCTCCAATCAAATATAGGTGATTAAGATTGGGCACAATCCATTCGTTTATCAAGTTGGAGTAGGATGGGATCATAAATGAGATCATGTTCACCATGGTAACATGTGATGGGGGGTCAGGTGTTGGAAAGAATCCCATCAGGGATGAGTCCTTTAGGATTCCTACCCCCACATTCTCATATATTTTTGATGAGTGGCCCAAAAGAGGGACATTATCCGCAGGATGAGTAGTGGTGTCTGGTGTACAAAAATCTAACTAGTTGATAGTGACAATTTTCCCATTATGGGGAAATTGCACAATGCGGAAGACGGATGATGTGACCGCAGTCATGGCATAGAACTAATTTTGACCAAGTAACAATTTATAATCCAATGGGTTGGAAACTACCTCCAAATTAATGGAAACAATATTACCTCCTAACTCTACGGCTAAAGATTGTAATAGCCTGTGGGGTTGAAATCCATGATTGTCAAATGATTTCAAAGTAGTAGGCAACGATTCAACTCGAGAGAGCTAATGGCTCTCCAACAGGATATTGACATAACATAAGTAGAGGTTATTTCATATAAAACAATACGATGGATACTTTTCCCAGAAACATTGGTAACGATTTGAAACGCTAATGGTGGGAAATCCTCGGCTTAAAGTACTCTAATCTAAACATAATAGTGTTGGAGGAATCGGGATCTACGGCTCCTATAATAGATAACAGATTCTTACATTGAGTGGAACAATTTTGTAAGACTTTGAGTGCTAACATAGCACAAGGGGCCTGGGATAGATCTTCTACAATGTTGTAGTTTTGAGTGACCCGAGCGTTAGGGTAAAAAATGGATTTGCGAATTGTGCTTTTTGGTGGATGCAAAACTACATCTAGGAAAGGTTTCTTGATGGTCAAAGTACCTTGAGGTCAAGGAAAATTGGATGTAGATGGGGAGGAATTTTTAGTATTACCTCCATTGGATTCCTTGCTAGGAATAGAGTCATATGTACGTGACTTGGTATATAAGTTGACCATTTCGTTGCGCATCATGAGAACATGAGCGATTGTGGAAGGTTATCCTTGTAAATGAGGTGGTGGTTGTGCAACCATTTGTTGCTATTGTGTGGGGAAGGGGTCAATTAAAAATGCAGGTGTGAGGTTTCCCTTGAGAAAATTTTGGACTTCTTCATGATGTGGAAATTATTTCGTGAAGTGATTGTCACCCCACAGTAAACAAGGATATTTGACCTTCCGCCTCTGTTTGGTGTCATTAGGATAAGGATTGTTTTCGGGATCTTACTGGTTAGAATAATTCTTGGATTTTACTTTGTTCTTCTTTTTACCATTGGATTTATGAGGTGAAGCAAATTGAACGAAATTCACCTCCATAGTGGAAGCAGGGCTGGGTGACCGATTGGTGTTGTTTCCATCCTGTGAGGAAGATGGAGTTGAACTAAGGTGGTTTTGTGATCCACTTGATTGGGTAGTAGGATGGGTATGAACGAAAAAAATGATGCCATCAACATGTGATCCCATAGGAGGTTTTGTTGGGTCATGTGTGGGACATGGGGCATTAGGAATAATGTCATTTAATGTGCCAGATTGAGCAAAGACTAGGTCTAGGTATTGAGTACGTGAGATGGTTTGTTCTTCCGTAATGGCCCCTCCCATAGAAACATCTTTAGCTATGATAGGTATTAATGACTTCGTAAACCAATCGAAGAGTAGCTGATCCGGAATGGGATCTTTAATGAGGCAACTTATCCTTCTCCACTCATGAATATGATTAGAAATATTAGTGGAGGTTGATTTTCAAAGGGATTTCAAAATAGCCATGTTGGTTTCATAGTAGATCGGTAGTTGAAAGTGAATAAAAAAGGCCATAGATAAAGTTCTAAAATTAGCGAAAGAGTGTGGTGGTAACTCGACGTACCACTTTGCAGCAGTATCGGTAAGGGTTCGTTGAAAAATTCTCAGATGGGTAGAATCATCCATTAAGGAATTGGAGGAGCACCACAAATGGTATGTCATTACGTGGTTCTTGGGATCCTCACTAGATTTACCATAAAATTTAGGTATGTCCAATGGTAACTTCACAGGAATAGGTGGCTAATTCACACCATGTTGGATGGGATCATTAGTCAAACATGATAGATCCGATAGATCTAGCATAGCCAAAAATGGTAACTGTCAGTTTGGTTGTGGATACTAGTAATATTGATAAGCCATCTAGGTACCAGTAGGACTAGGGATCGAATGATCATGAGGTCCTCCAATAGAGTGTTGTCCATATGGAGGTGGTCCTCCCAAATTAGGAGGTGGACCTGAAGGGGGTCCTCCTCTAGAGTGTGGGGGTCCTCCTAGGAGTGGGAGTGACAATGGGACAGGTGGTGGAGGAGGGGGTGGGATAGGTTGTGGAGGTGGACCACCGGCTGGAGGTCTGGTCGATCGAACATTATGATTCCCCCATGGGGTGTTCATATTTCTAGGGTAGGGTAGTCCAGGAAAAAGATTCCCTGGATAATTTTGACCTATTACGATATTGTGATTACCCGGGTATGTATTTCCCAATGGGGGTTGGGTCCAAGTAGACAGTCCCCCCATGTGATGGGCCCACGTAGGTTGTCCCATGGATGGGAGTGAGCTTCCAACCATATTGTAGTTCATGTATGAAGGATATCCTCTTACATTATGTCCCCTAACTAGAGGTTTCCCCCCAGTTAGATTTTTTCCGCTGACTAGGGGTTTCCCCCCAGGTGATGGTTGTCCACTTATTGGAGTATGCCCAGTAAGCATATGTTGACCACTAACTATAGGTTGACCCATGATCATATGTTGACCACTAACTAGAGTGTATCCTCCACTTTATTTTGGGGCGGAGGTGGTGTTCCAGTTACGAAGTTGATAGTAGCTTAAGGTTTCCCTCGAGTTGTTGGGGTCAAGTGGTGTGTAGAACCAGTCGAACGATATTGAGGCATACTATATGGGAAAGAAGTTTGGCCTGGTTCATAGGTGGTCATAATGGGTGTAGATATTCTTGGTGAAGAAAAAGAAAAATAATGTATAGCGGAATGTTGTTCAGGGATTGGTACATCCATATTAGGTCACAAAGGAAAACTCTGGTTCCTAATCCGCTCACGAAGTGAGCGTAAACATTCAATGGTTTTGTAGACTGGTGCAAGGATTTCCTTGTTTGGATTCCACCGGGAAGGGAACAAGTGTGGTGGAGTTTCCACCATCGGAAGTGAACCAAAATTGGAAATACCATTACCTCAGGAGGTCCCTTAAAATGATGTAGTTGGAACAAAAGCGGTTTCTATTGGGTCATTTTTGGGTCGAGTGACAATCCAATCGATGGCTCCAGTGTTACCTTCAAGAAGGTGATGAAAATATGTGTCATGCGAAGGAGGTTGTTCCACCAAAAAAGGTCTTGTAGGATCAGTGATGGGAGGATTTACAGGAGGAGAGTAGTTTACTCCTGATTCAAGGGTAGGAATTCCTTCTTCGCATGATTTAGATGTTTTGGGTTGATCCATGTTTGCTCCTAAGTTATCCTCCAAGATAAGGAGATATTTAGGTGGCAAAATTTAGGTAACCATTTTTTTTGTTCTTTTAAAATTTAGGCAAAAGTTGGGTAACAATTTTCTTTGACAAATGAAGTTGGGTAACAATTTTGCTTGTTTTTTGAAAAAAAAAATTTCATGTTGACATCAACATTTTCATAGTTAGTAATCAGTTTTGACTAAAATATTTATAGAGAGTCAAGTATGGGAATAGATGCAGTCATAAAAAACCCTTTGTCATAAAAGTGTTTCCCAGCTTCGTGTTTTCACCTCTAAGTATGCACTAAGTTTTGTAGGGAAACACACCCCGCAAGTGTGCACCAGAGTGTTGGAAGCCCAGTGACGCATTTTGAAAACATGAGAAGCGCATTAGTGAAGCAGGTTGATCACAAAAAAATCATGTCAGTGACGCATTTTTCCCAAAGGAAAGGGGCATCAGAGTAATAGTGACGTAGGAAAAAAACTTCCAAGGTGTTTCGAGCGAAATCCAAGTTTGAAAAAATGAAAAATACCAAGAACAAAAACGTAAATGGTTGAGATAAATGTCCCAATCAGAGTTTGGATCACCCAGCGACTCTCTAATAAATAGATCCAATGAAAAGGAGGCAATTAAGAGGCTATAAGAAGAAAACCAAAAAATGGAAATTACCAACAAATAAAAAACTATGGGCTACAATTCTCCCCAGTGGAGTTGCCAATTTTGTTTGCGTACAATCCCTCAGTGCAGACAATAACTGATATCCCTAGTCCGAATGGTTCGGATCTAGAAAAAAAGTA
The DNA here is from genome assembly GCA_027924585.1 of Larix kaempferi. Taxonomy (NCBI): domain Eukaryota; kingdom Viridiplantae; phylum Streptophyta; class Pinopsida; order Pinales; family Pinaceae; genus Larix; species Larix kaempferi. The sequence goes on from BSBM01000577.1 coordinate 21,581,141, forward strand.
GTACACAATACAAATTACTTTCTGCAATTGATCAAATAAAAAAGGATATCAGAAGATAAATCACCTTATGAACACAATATTATCCCCTTGCTTGATGTAGCTCTTGATCTCCATATCTTTAGCTACAAAACAATATGTAACAAGTGGAAACAAGAAAGTACTAATGGCATATAAACATAGATCAATATAAACTAACAGTCAAAAAATCCAATTCTAAATATCTTACAATAACAAGATGTTTATGGAAATAATCTACATTAATGTAATTATAATAAGTACATAGAGATAGGTTACAACTAAGCTTTGACATGGTAAATCCTTCTGAATAATACTAGCCTCAAATATCCAATCCTTTTCCTCCTAATTGATGAAAAGGACCCAACACTGGCAGAATTTCACCAGCGTTTAAGTGCTCTATCCTTCTCCCCTTAACCATGGAGAGGGGGTTTGTATTTATAGGCCTAAAGGGATAGGAGAGGTTGAGGATTTGTGGGAGAAGCTCAAGGGATCATCCCACTAGGTAAGTGGATCGAGTGCCATCTTTCCTAGTACATAGGGATAAGCCTCCACGTAACCAAAGGTTCTTGAAGTCACTCGAAGCTTCTCTTTATCCTTTTAAGCCAACAGTGCCTCACTTTGTACATAGTAAAATAACATCTTTGAGGGGTGACACACCTTGTACAAATACAACATGTGTAATTGACACGCTCTGTAATTGTGTAGAGTGCATCACCAAGGGTCTAACGCACCTTGCCAATGTGTAGACTGCGTCAATGTGACAACAAAAGATAAAAGGAACAACAACAATTCTCCTTTCAATTATTTGGCTTAAGTTCTTTCGATATTAGGGAAAATAGAGGACACATAACTCATGATGACAATATTTTGGTGTAACATAAGGTAATTATTGAGTTTTGAGAGTTTGATCACGGTAATCATAAATCAAAATGGAAGGAAGATCGTGCAATACTTTTGGTGATAATGGAAGTGTATTGAGTTTTTTCTACTGGTTTTGGGAAATGGAAATAATGACCGAGCTACAAATTTGAATACTATTGTGATTAAAATCCAAACTCATGTGCAGGTTTGATTATATTACATTAGCAGATTATGATATCAGATGGTAATTTTAAAATCATGATATTTGAAAGGACAAAAGTATATGAGATATAATTTGGAAAGGGTAGTTCTTTTAATACCACATTAGTAGATTAATATATGAAATGGATCAAGGTGTGGTAAGTTCAATTAAAACATGTTATTTGAAATGATGGAAGAATAGGAAACATAATAAAAAGGTGCATTTTATATTCAAAGAAGTATGTAAGGTTTTTATGCTTAATTCCCAAGTTCTAGAAATTATCTTAGACATAGAAACATACCTCATCCATATTAAATTTTTGGAATCTTTTGAATGTTGCTTTTATAAACTTTACAAACATGTTTGCAATGCAGGAAAAATCAAGTAATGACTTCATCTTTTGTCAACATTAGTTTGCTACCAAAATTTGAGAGAGTGTTGATTTGCTGAGGAAATCCAAAGACTGCCAATGATCCTAATTCCATACTTCTCAAAAATATGTAACATATGAATTTTGTTGCATTCCTGCTGAGGAAAAACAAAAATGATCCCTAAGAGTACCTTTCACCTTTTGACTTTTGAAATGGAACTACTGATGTTTCCAAATGGCGAGAGAATAGAAGATTTGCATTTCTTTTTCCATTTGCACTATGTCTTTATTAGAAGAAATATAATCTTACATATTGTTGCAGGTTTCCATAATCACAATGTAATGCCCCAAAAAACCCCTAGAAACACTTTTGTTTATTATTTGACATTTGATATTGCGATAAATAATTATGCATCATCATCATTATCTTTTGATAATTAATTGGACAAGCTCGAAACAAGATGGGGGTCATGGTTCCTATAGGACTAGGGGAAACTTAAAATTATGAAACTCATCCACACATTCAAAAATTTTGGAAAACCAAAAAGAAAATTAAAAGAGCTCAAACACTAACTAAATGCTAGGTGGCAACTCTATAGAAAAGATAAAGAAGATTTATGTAATAAAAAGAAAATGAGATATAAAAACAATTTTTCCACGGGAGATGATGATTATTCACTTTTTCATTCTCAGCTACCATCAGTTTTGGAAAAAGAAGAAATGAGACCTAAGACCCAAGAAAACAAGAAAACCCCTTGGAAAGTTGTGACAACTTGGTATCTGTGCATTGTAGATGACTTGTTGGTTGAAGTGCATCCTAGTTTATTTACTATTTGTTATTAGAGAACTAAAATTTGTGCTAAGCATTTCATGTGTTGAGACATGAGTTTATTGTCTGTATACCTAAAGCAGGAATACTGCCGGTATAGTTGGATCCATTGAAAGGATGATTGTTTAATTGCTTGAATAGTGGATATCAGAGACATAACATCCATGAATCTACTATCGAGAGTACCGGGAGGTGCATGGAAGAGATTTTTTTAGGGTGTCTTCTATCCTGAGACAAAGTGTAAAATATGAAATACCCTAAAGGTATAGTTCTGGAGGAACCATGACTCATCTTGGGCATGATTGACAGTGGACTGAGAGGTTAAGAGTTTCTACCAATCTATGGTTGGGTGGTTCATGGAATTTTCCAACACATTTATAGAATAAAATTACAGATGAGTACTTTTATTTTATGTATATTTCATTGTTAATTAAAAGCTGTGAAATTTAGTTTTTGTTGTAATCCAAGAATGGATAGACTTTGTTTCTTTAGATTAATTACTATCAATAATACTTGTTATCTATTAAAATATGTAATACAAATATTCTGGCAATAACCATAAATATATAATCTCATGATTTTTGGTTAAGGAGTTTTATTCTTAGGAAGCATAAGTTTTTATGTGATATTATACAGAGTCAATATTTTACCTAAGACCCTTGATAATTATTCCCATTTAAGGATAACAAGTGTGTGAATACTGTGTGAGGAACTTGCAACAATTAAATGATGAAAATGAACGATATAGCAGAACACATAAGATATTTATTGATCGCAGGCCACTTCGAGGGGGAAACCTCCTTTGAGAAAGCTCAATACAAATAACGCGTGGATGCCTTCATTGGCCTCAACATGTACTTATATACTAATTCTATGTGCCAATACTATGGATCAATACCATGGAACATATAATACTACGGGATGACTTACAAAGCATATGCGTCCAATACTATGGATTAATACCATGGAACATATATAATACTATGGGATAATACAAACTATGGATCAATACCATGGAACATATAATACTACGAGACGACTTACAAAGAATATGTGTCCAACAATAATATACTAATAAAGTAAAGAGAAGGGTTGAAACTGGTTCCTAACATCCCCTCCCCCTTAGAAAAAGATTTGTCTTCAAAGCTTTAGATGTGGAAATTGATGTTGAATCTGAAGGAGTGGTTCCCATGTAGCATCCTCTGGTTACATTCCGTGTCACTCAATTAACACCTCTGTGATAGATCGAGAGCGAAGTTTACGAGTGCGCCTTTTGAGGATGGCCTCCAACTCCAAAAGGAGGGATCCTTCATTATCCAATTCTGGTAAAATAGTTTTTCCTCGGATGTTGGTTCCAAGAAATTTCTTCAGACAAGAGACACAAAATATTGGATGAATGCGGGAAGAAGGAGGAATTTCCAATTTATAAGCAACAAACCCAATCTTCTGAAGAACATTATAAGGCCCATAGAACTTTGGAGCAAGCTTATGACACCCCTTGAGTTTCATGGAGGATTGCTTGTAAGGGTGTAGACGAAAAAAAACCATATCACCTGCTTGAAATGTGCGCTCAGAATGGTGTTGATCGGCTTGTTGTTTCATTCGATTCCTTTCCATGTGAATATTTTCCTGCAAAATGCAAAGAATATGATCGTGGTTTCAAAGAACTGTGTCAATTTCCTGAACTGGTGAACTGTTGGGGGTGTATGGAAGAAGAACTAGTGGTGCCTAACCATAGACTAATTCATATGGAGTCATTCGAGATGTAGTGTGGTAGGAGGTATTGTACCATCATTCAGCGAGAGGGACCCACTTTTCCCATTGATGTCATTTTTCGGAGGTGAAGCAACGAAGATAATTTTCCAAATATTTATTGGTAAGTTCAGTCTGACCATCTGTTTGTGGGTGATACCCTGAACTCATATTCATTTTGGTGTCAATGTGGCGAAATAGTTCTGTCCAAAAATGATTGGTGAAAGTTGCATTGCGATCCGAGACAATGGACTAAGGGATTCCATGAAGACGGAATATTTGGTCCAGGAAAATTTGTGTGAGTGAGGAGGCTATATATGGATGGCTAAGGGAACAAAAATGACTATATTTGGAGAGGTGATCAACCACAACCAAAATCATTGTCTTCCCTCCATATTTAGGGAGCCCTTCAATGAAATCCATAGAAATATTTGTCCAAATCCATGTAGGGATGGGAAAGGGTTTGAGCAATCCCGGAAGCAGTGTCGTTTCACCCTTGTTGAGCTGGAAAGCATCACATTCAGCCACCATCTGTTGAATTGTCCTTTTCATTCCCTGCCAAAAGAAGTTATTTTGTGCCCGCTCATACATTTTGAGGAACCCAGAGTGCCCTATCGATGGAGAAGCATGGATTTCATAAAAGACAACATGTTGAATATCTATGCTCCGGGGAAGCACCAGATGACCCTTGTATCTTAGGGATTTAGAACCATTCCAATAGTAATGCGGTACAACAGAAGGGTTGTTCGCCAACCATTGGATGATTTGAGATCATGAGGAGTCATTGACATAGCCCTGTAGAACAAATTACAACCAATTTGAAACAGGAATAGAAATAGCTTAAAGAGAAACTTGGTCATCAAATGTGCAATAAATAGCATCTGCCATCATATTTTCCTTGTTGGCACGAGATAGATCTGCAGGAAGTGTGGAAGTCGACAGGTGCGAAAGGGTCATTCCGCGAAAAAAGGACCTTTCGCCACTTTTGCGGAACCATAAGATTTGTTAGATTAGACAAGTCAGTCATGTGGACCATTTTGTAATAGAATAGAAGAATATAAATAGAGTAGGATTGCAAGCCTAAGGGCATCGAAGTTGGAGAGATTGATCTGATCTTTTGGGTTCGTTTGTATCCGCGATATGATGACTTGACAGTTTCTACGAGGTTATTCCGTAGGTTTTGATGAATGAATGAAGATGTTCGGTTATGATACGAATTTTGTTGTGCAATGATGCGATGATAAATAATGGGTTATACGAATGTTTTCTGTTGATTAATGCGAATATGTTGTTAAGTATACTCTAAATATATGCGAATGACTAGTTAATAACATGTTATGAATGCTATAATCTCTAGTTAGTGCGAATGTAATGTGTGCATATCCTCTACACGACTGCGGAAACTTGGTTCTAGCATCCCTCTTATCCAACTCGGGTGAGATTGCACTTGCTCTGCAAGTGTTGCTGGGAAGGGTTACACCTTTCCGGGCCGGTGTATAAGGGAGTTAGGTTGATAGTTTGTTGGCGACAGTGCAGAGTGAACCCCTATCGATACACTCTGCATCAACATTCCTTACCCTTCTTGTAAGTGGTCTCATAGTCATAACCCATGAGTTTGCTAACCCATTTCTGTTGTGCTGGGGAGGAGACCCATTGTTCCAGGAAATATTTCAGACTCTGGTGATCAGTCTTGATGCATAAATAATTCCCTAATAGGTATGGCCACCACTTCTGTACTGCATGAAAAATAACCATCATTTCTTTCTCTTATGTAAAGGTGGCTAAATTCTTACTGGAAAGGGATCTTGAAGGTGGAAATCCCACCGGTTCAGCAAAGACACCTGCACATATATCCAAAATTTGTTGTAGATCCAAAGGAGTAGTGGAGACCGTTGATGGGTGCATCTGAATGGAATGGAGCTGAGTGATGACACCATGTGAATTCTTCTTAAAGATATTTTCCATGCGATGTGAACTGATGATGCAGGGAGACCCTAGTTGTAAGCCCGTCAATGTGTGTTTTTTCCCATTGACTGAAAACTGCATCCAAAGTTCATCAAAATACCATAATATGGGGCCAAGTGTGCGTAACCATTGAGTGCCCAAAACCACATCACATCCGCCTAAGGCCAAGGAAAACATGTCAGAGCACAGTTTATAATCTCCCATAAAGAGACGCACATTGTGACACTTCCCCTTGCAAGGTAAGGTGACCCCATTGGTAATCATGACTTCAAAGTTGGAGCAAGGATAGAAAAAACAATCAGCCTGTTTGGAGATCCGAGGGTCAATAAAGTGATGATTGCTACCAGAATCAATGAGTGTTGTAAGAGGGAGCTTCTTGAAGTAACCCCTGAACTGCATTGTTTGTGGGGTGGTGACTCCAGGTAAAGCATGGAGAGATATCTCTGGGTGGTAGTCCTAAGAGGGAGGGTCAACAGGTGGTTGTTGAATGTTGACCGGATCATCTATTGTATTTGGAGCTTCTTCACCAAGTTTAGAGGCAGGTGGAGAATCCACATCCAAGAGATAGATATTTTTCTCAACACATCTATGTCCCTGAGTGAATTTCTCATAACAATTATAACAAAGCCATTTTTCTATACATTCTCGTATCTCTTCTTCAGACAAATGCTTGATAGGAGTTGGTCGAGGAGCTAGTGTGATGGGAGTTCGTTGGGAAACCATATTTCTAAATGGAACAAAAGTAGTTCTGGAGTGATGTTGGTTTGTGATATTGTCCTCATCCAACTTAGCCAACCCTAGGAATTCCATCATTGTGTTGGGATAGAACATTTTAACCTCTGATTGGATTGCATCCTTGAGACCACTAATAAAACAACTTTTGTATAATTCATCAGAAATTCATTCTGTGTGATTGACCAGTTTCTCAAATTCTGTTTGATACTCTCTCACAGTGCCAATTTGGAAAATTTTAGTGAGTGCTCTTGTGAAGTCATCAAAAGCACTAGGACCAAATCGTTGCAAAAGGAGTTGGAAAAAATCTGTCCATTTTGGCTCGTCATGAGCCTTGATGCACCAACGGTATTATTGAAGGGATTCATGTTCCAAATGAAAGGATGAAAGTGGAATTTTGTTGACATCAAGAGTATTATGCAGATTGAAATATTGTTCTGCCCGATATATCCATCCATTTGGATCATTACCATTGAAGCAAGGAAAATCAAGCTTTGGCCCACGAAAATTGCTAGAAGAAGAAAACCCAGTGTCTGCAGAAGATTATGGTTTTCATTTATTGTTCATGTTTGAATGATTAAGATGGAGGCTGAGAAATTTTTCATCAAAATCTTGGAGTTTGGTTTTGAGGGCTGCAAGTTCTTCCTCCATGATTTTTGCTCCTACGCGAGTGACAACCATAAGCAAATTTTTTTTTTTTTGTGAATGGGTAGAAAAAAAAAAAAAAAACTTCTTTCGTAAAGGAAAATTTGGATTTGAGAAAAATGTGGATGGGTAATTGAGGTTTGACTAGGTTTTGGACACTTTCTAATGGATAAGGAAGCATAAAATGGGGATTTCAAAAGCAGGGTGAAAGAATAGTAAAATTGGTTAAAGAAGGACAAAGAAGCAAAAATGGGAATTGAACATTGTGGAAAAATTTGAAGGCGATTGGGTGAAAATTGAAGAAGTTATGGCAAACCCTAAAAATAGACAGATGCGGGATGTATGGCTTCGGGAAGTGGAATTTGGGATAGGGTCCTCAGGAATGAAATATGCAGAATGGGATTGCAGGGGTGTCAGTGAATTTTCAAGGGAAACAGAGTTAAAGCAGAGAAGATATGGCAATTTATTTATTTATTTTTATTTATTTTTTTCGGAATGGATCGAAAATTACTTTCAGAATCGATCTGAAACGGCTCGGAATTGATCTACAATAGCTCTAGACATATGTAATCTACGATTTATCATCTGAAAATAGATATGGACCCAAAGTATGCACGGATTCCTAAAGGTTCAGTGGATTCACTCGGCCACCAATGTTGTCTAACAACTTGTGTATTGGGGAAGTACCCCTCACTTCACAGCTCAGGTAAAACTGATAATTGCTTTGCAACAAATGACAGCTCTTGGTTTACCTCATGGCTAGTAACTAGTCAATCAGGTGGGGGTCGTTTCCCTTTTCACTGGAAGGTCCTCTCAATGGTCTAGCGACTTCGGGGTTCATGTCGTACTCCTCACAATGAGTTTTAGGGCTATGCCCAAGTACTTCCCGCAGTTAAGCGGATAGGGATTATCCCGGATCCGAACCTGCATTTGAAATGAACAAATACAGATGTAAGAAAATAAAATTGTTAGAAATTCCACCCGACAAGCCCAAGAAAGTGCTCTGATCCTAGATGTGAGGAACCTGCAACAATTAAATGATGAAAATGAATGATATAGAATAACACAAAAGTTATTTATTGATTGCAGGCCAGTTCGAAGGGGAAACCTCTTTTGAGCAAGCTCAAAACAAATAACTCGTGGATGCCTTCATTGGCCTCAACACGTACTTATATACTAAGTCTATGCGCCAATACTATGGATCAATACCATGGAACATATAATACTATGGGACGACTTACAAAGCATATGCGCCCAATACTATGGATCAATACCATGGAGCATATAATAGTATGGGCTAATACAAACTATGGATCAATACCATGGAACATATAATACTACGGAATGACTTACAAAACATATGCGTCCAACAACAATATACTAACAACGTAAAGAGAAGGGTTGACACGAGTTCCTAACATAATGCTATCATAAAATAAAAACAAAAAACAGTTGCAGATTATGAACAGAACACACACACATACACACACACAAGTCCAATATTGTTTACATAAGTACAAGTAAACGAAAACAAGATCTATGCAATAATTTATTGCATAATAAGAATTTTTTCATTCATACAAAAATTTAAATACAACTCAAATAATAAGTTTGTAGAATATTATTGAATACGCGTGTTTTTGTTTAAATAAATAAAGATTCATATTTCAAAACAAATTTGTTTAAATCAGTTAAACAAAGAATATGTATAGTTAAATAGTAGAAAGAAATTGTATATATTTATAAGCGTAGAAAATAATTAAACATGTATAAAGGACACATGGCATAGCCAAGTCTTATGAATTCAAGGCTTGTTGGCCATGAATCATCAAATATTCTGCATTAAGATTTTTTGTCATATAGAAATCAAGTACAATATTTTTAATAAGCCTGGATTAAACAAATATATTGTCTTATGGGTATACCAATAACATAATGCATAGGTCAAGGAACTTTCAAACAAAGTCTTGAGGTAAGAGAATGTGTTAATATAATTTTATTAAGGGTTATCAAGCCTTTACGAGTATGCCTAGGTCGAGTTGGCTTGTATATAACAACACAGAACTATTAAAAAAATATTTTAAAAAATGTGCTGAGAAAATAGTAGACAAGCATGTTCAAATCATAATTGAACACATACACTAAGAATAGGATGATTTGGCTGAGAAAATACTTGCCCTCAAATATACAATCCATTTTTTTTACAAGTGTGAATTATTTTTAAATAAATAGTCATTACGAACCATATAATAGGACCTTACAACTTGTAAATAGACCCGTAGTCGAGAAACATTATACAAGGGTCCGTTAGCAATGGCTGAAGACTGTGCTAAATAAAAAGAGACCAAAAGTGACCAAGCCACTAGGGATTGAACCCTCTGGCCTATATTTATATAATTAAACAATATGAAAAAAAAACTAATTACAAGTTGTATAAATAAATGCTATTGATAATTCAAGAGTACTGACTAAGACCAAAAAAAGCATTCGCGTCATAATGATTTTATCATTTATCTATTGGGTAAACCAACCTTAAATAAAGGAACTCAAATTGTATACAGTAATGAAATGTTCCAAAATCCATTCATAATATAAAAAAGGAAATTTGGTCTTTATATAATTAAAACCTAAATAGGAGAGATAATACATTGTAAGTTAAAAACTCTGCAAAATAATAGCTATTGAAATACCATAAATCACCATTTAAATTTGGAATATGGTCATACATTGAATTGAGAATTTCATTAACATTTCTAGGATTGAAGGGAAAGCCCATAAATCTTTTGACGAATTCATCTCTAGCATTTTAAAACAAAGCTTAGTCTTAGACGAAGCTTGAGCTAAGGGGGTTGGCCAAGCAAGTCCAAGCCGAACATATCTAATACATACCTAGACCATTACAACTCATGTCATGACATATTAATACCAGGTTGTCCATGAATTTTGATACTCAAAGACTTCCAGTGCACGGCGAGCTACCCATAAACACCAATACAAAGAATAATTAATCAATATACAATTATTTTGGAAAAAGAAATGAATTTTTATAGTAGTTGAGAGTTTTTCAGAGCTCTCACCAAACATTATTCTTGTCGTAAATAAAGGAATGTGCAATAGGGCATAACCCCTCCAAATTGAAGCCTTAAACTTGGAAAATTCAGTCACTGTTTCCAAATAGTTAATCTATGATGCATATCTATGCTAACATAGTGAAAAAGTATTAAAGGAAGAAATGGATAATTTTACACCTTAATCGATAGTTGGAAAGCTTGATGATTCTTACTTCAAGACTACGGGCTAGAAGAGTAAGTGTTCTCATAATGTGTTTTATGAGAGACACCTTCCCTTGTTCTGGCCATTTCAAAGGACAAATAGATTGTCAATCAAACCCTCGTGAAAGTTTTCAGTTCAAAACTCTCAAAATCGAAAGCATATCCGATAGGGCAGGTAAGAGACCCCACAACAAATGACCCAAACCATGTGGAGTGCACCTAAGCAAAACTATCAAGGACTCAATGTATTACGAGGGTTAGAGGAAGTAATAATTCTTAGTATGAATTGACAAGTGTCATAAGGAGAACAAAATTGGATGAGTAGTGTACCATCCCGAAGTAAAGACTTGACAGGAAGCCATTAATAGTGTAGAACTCTAATGTAGCTACCTCCTTCCACGCCAAATGTTCATAAAAATAATTTTAATAACAATGGTCAACAAGTTTGAAAGCTTGTTGGATAATGTATGAGTGAGAGGCTACTTCGAGATTTCTCCTATCTCACATTACATAAAATATTAGGTGTTAGGTTGATGGTCACACAATGACATTAACCCTTTAAAATAAAAAAAATTAACATTCCCTAGGAGTGTTGGAAATACTGAGATGGGTGGTGAATCAGTGTTGATCACTTTTTACCATTTAAAACATTAATTATATCATGGAAACATTAACCATTAACAATTTCATTCATCATCACATAAACCATACATAGTGGACAAGAGATTTAACATGGAAACCCAAATGGGAGAAAACCATGGAATGATTTTCTTATATAATAACAAGATTGAATTCATAAGAAGCACCAACTTCCAATATTCTCCAACACGGACTGGAAGGAGGCACCGACCCCCTAATTTATAAGCACCAACTTGAAGGAAGCTCCAACTCCTTGATTTACCAACACCGATTGGAAGGAGGATCCAACCCCTTGATTTAGAGGCTCTAACTTGAAGGAAGCTCCAACTACCTAATTTACCAGCACCGATTGGAAGGAAGATACAGCTCCCTATCCTTGCCCCCTCCTTCCTCCCTGGTATGAATAAGAGAATCAATCTACCACTGTCACTGTCTCTGTCACAACCTATACCTGTATCACTTTCTCAGCCAAAATGTATCTATATCACTATCTCTATCAACATGTATCACTACCTTTGTCAACCTATCCTAATCAATATTTCTATCACAATGCCCCAATCATTGTCTCTGCAACCTATATATATGTCTCTCTCAACATGTACCCATATCTTTATCGATGTACTTGTATCATTGTCCCTTTCACAATCACTATATCGCTATCTCAATGCCACAATCACTGACACTGACACAATGCCACTGTTAATGTCACAATGCAACAATCATTGTCACATTGTCTCAATATCTATGACACTATATCATCTTGTAAATGCCTCAAATCTATACTAAAAAAAAATCATCCAGCAATTTCATTTGCATCCTCAACTTTTACATCATGGACATTTTCAAAACATTGAACACTTCAAAGATGAGCCATATGCCAAAACATAACCGTGGACTATACAAATATAGCCACTATGATCTATGCCAAGACCATCATACAATATGCCCAGATAATCACCATGATCTATACCAACAAACAACGAATATCTATGCCAACAAATCACCAAGATCTGTGCCAATAATATGCCAAGATAATCACCAAGATGTGTGCCAAGATCATCATAAAGTATGCCAAGAGAGAAGCACTATAGCATGTACAAATTTCATACATTTTTCCATACAACAAGATGGAACCAAAATAAATCCCATTTCATATCCTTACAACAACCTTTCCAATGATCAAATAATTTTATGATTTCGATGCCATATGCAAAAGTTACACAAGATTTCTTCAACCTTCTTCTCTTGAATTTTCCCTATCATTGTCACTGTCACAAACCCTGACTTCCAACAAGTACAACTCAAAACCTGTAATGAATGAATATATAAAACTTATACCACATGTTCTTCAATATATATACTACATCTCCTCCAGGGACATTCTCTGAAACATCCTGAATAAAAAATTATAGCAGAAATGCCATATTGACGTGTTTAAAAATGATTTATGAGTCATTTAGAAGACCTGACTTCCAGAGATCATATCTGTGAAACTGTAGATAACCAAGATATCAAATTTAACCATATATTCTTCAAGATATTTCATGCATACTCTCTAAGTGACATAGTCAAAAACTTTATGTATCAAAATATATAAAGAAAATTCCAAACCTGTTTGCAGATTATTCAGAAACCCTAACTTCCTGAGGTCATATCTCTGAACATATACTGAATTAGCATCTAAATATTTTTTACCATAGGTTCATAAATATAATCTAAATCACACTTTATAAATCATCCTATAACAGAAGCTATAGAAAAAATGCCAAGATGACCTAAAATATATTTCACAACAAAAGTCCCAAATAGAAATCATCACAAGATTTCATCTTCCACTAGAATTTCAGCCTCAAGTTCACTTCATCTACCCCTGAAATTCAGTCCTCTACTCTTGTATGTGATATATTCAATTTTTATTTATTGAAAATGAAAAGTTCCATCTCTTATTTATACTCCTCAAGGGGGATCCAACTCATTTTTGCAAAAACATTTTACTCTTCCTTAAAAAAATCATTTCCAATTTTTAAGGGGGGTCTCAAGGGTTAGTACCTCACTTCAAGGATGCATCATGACACTTCACCAAAACTTCAATATCACAACATATCTTCTCAAAGGGGCCTTAGGTATTTTCCACATCATCATACTTGGTTGACATGTCATTATTTCTTGTGGGGATCCTTGCCACTTCATGTGGTCCAATGGGCCAAAGTACCACAACTTTCAGGGCCATGAGGACCAAACATCATTATTTCGGGGATACTTCAAGCTTCAAACCAAATTTCTTCAGACCAACTTTGGGGACTCTATAGTGACTTCTGTACCATGGGTTATGTGACCCCAACCACATGGTCATGTGGACCCAACACCACTATTTTAGGGATTTCTTCACAATTCTTTCTGGCATTGCTTCAAAGCAACTTTAGATACTTCCTTACACTTCTCATCATCATGGTTAGGTGACCCACCATCATGGTCATTAGACCCATTATCGTGGTCATGTGGACGTAACATCATTTCTTTAGGAAATTATTCACACTTCTTTGGGACACTTTAGGGACTCCTTTACACTCCACATCATCATGGTCATTAGGAGCTTCTCTAGGGGCTTTGCACCATTTGTGTACAACTCAAAGTGTCTTCTCATGAGGGACATGCAAAACCGCTACGCCATAAGTGGACCAAATTGGAGTTATGTACACTTGTGAGAATGCTTCTTCTTCAAGGGATTTATTAGGATCATTAGGGTCTTCTCTGGGGCTTCAAGGCTTCATGAAACGTTCCCAAACAATCTATCTCTACTACAACCACATAATCATTATCACCTTGACATGAATGGATACACCACATATCACTTCACCCTTTTGAAATCAATGACACCTTGCTTGGCATCAATGACAACTTATTCCAACAATCTCCCCCTTTTTTATTAATTGAAACAACTTCAACTCTCTCTCCCTCTTTGTTTTGCTGATCATTTTCTCCCTTCTAGAAGATAACTTTACTTGACTATGAATTCCTTCTCAAAATATCTTTCTTTGCTGACAATGCTCCCCCTTAGACTTGGCCATTTCTTGAATCTTTTTGAAGTAGCTCTCACTATGTTCCCCAATGATTTACCAAACCATTGCTCTTCTGAATTTTCATTGGTATTCCTTGCCTATTAATTAGAATCCCCCTCATCATTATCCATAATATTGGGAGTTTCAATGCCAGATTATTTAGAACAATCTATAATGTTTCTCTTCTTCAGGATAATCATCTATAAACTTAACACTTTTCTTTTTGCTTATTAATTTGTTTTTATCACTTGAATTAGAAACTATTGCAGGTATGTCCTTTGAGACTTCTCTATTGACCTTTTTTTCCTTCACATCTTCAACATGTGATACCAATTCATTTATTTCTTCGATCCTGGGATCTATTCTTCTTTCATTCAATATGCTACCCATATTTAAGATAAGCAAATTGCTTTGGTTTCCTACCCTAACCTTTGAACTTTCCTATTCTATAGAGAGGACCAATCCATAAGCTTCTTCCTTCTGTCCTTCTAACTTGTTCTTCTAGACTTTGGTATAATACTTTTCTTTCATGGAATACTCCATGTTTTTGCATTCACGAGCTTTGTGTCCAAAAGTTATATCATTTGTAACATTCAATATTATGGTTCATTATACTTCTACAATCTCTAGCCATGTGTCTATAATTGTGGCAGATGTAACATTCAAAATCATAGTTCATGTGGACACCTTCATTCCTTGCTTGATCATTTCCTCCATAAACTTTGTAGTCTCTAGCCCTGTGTCCAAAATTGTTACATGAAAAGAAATAACCGAAAAATAAACTTCAGTACTTGGGAGAAAAGGACCTTATTTGTGATGTAACTTCTCTATATCTGTTCTTCCTTGAATCATGCTGACCATGAATTCTTCCTTTGTAATATTTTCCTTGATGGGAGATTTTGAGAATATCTGCATAACTCTTAACCTTTTCTATAATTTCCTTTTCTAGTATCCATGGTGTTTTATACCCAAGTATTTGGGAATTGGGGACTTGGACATGTTCAAGGGAGGAGACCTAAACGTTGGGCCCTAAAGTAATATTCTAGTGATCCAAGACTAAGAAGGTTGACTCTACCAAACACATATGGCCTCTTGAGGGTATCATTGGATTATGATTAAGTATGTCGGTGCCATCATGTGGTTTTGAGTATCATTTTTGTGTCTTATGGCATTGGGAATGATGTTCCAAGAAAGAAGGCATCTAGAGCCATGAACAATACCTCGAATAACCATGCATGACTTGGTATGGGTATCCGCAACATTAAATATATAGGTTTTGTGGCCTTGGGGTCTTAGACATGGTTAGTGGAGGATACCTGAATATTGGGCCCTAAATGAATCTCCTAGACATCCAGGTTTACAAAGGTTGTCTCCACCAACCACACATTGCCTACTGAGGGTATCCTTGGCCTGTGATTGAGGATGTCAATTGTTTAAATTTTGTTGAGCTTTGATCTTTAATTCTTTTATATGGAGAGACTTGAAGCAATGATACAATTCAATCCATGAAATTCATACACCCATCAAGATATACCCTTGGGAAAATCCTAAAAATTAGGAAAACAAAAACCCCAACAATTCTTCTCAGTATAATATAATGGATATCATAGAATGCTTTCTTTTACAACATAGCATATTGCTTTTGGAAGATAAGATATAACCAAACACTCTTGATGAATATATGGAAGCAATAGAGAAGACAGATCAATCGGATGTGTGCCCAACACAACAGTAACAAGCATGAACAATACCCTGCACAAAGAGAAGTGCCTTGTCTTCAATGGAGAAGAGAATTCGCTTCACACTAGATTCAACAATCCTGTATAATAGCATATGTATACATTATTCTCTTCTATTTTTTACTTCTAACTTCAGGATGAACTCACCCTCAAATTGGATGTATTAATATTGCATGCAGAGGTGCACCCCACTTCTCATGCAGTGCTTTATCTCATTGAGTTGTCACTTAGGATGAACTCACCTCTTAACTGAAATGTCATCTTTTAGTTTAACTAAAGTGAAAAGAGTTTACTTAAATAGTCCTTCTTATCATGCCAATTGGTTTACTTGAACTGACCACTGTGAGTTCTTTAGTTAATTGAGGCATATATTTCACTGATGCTTTACCTGAAGCGTTGATACTTAACTGAAGCTTTAACAATTTGAGTTCTCTTTAATTAGATGAAGTGTTTGCATGGGAAATTTCGAATTCTCTTGATCTCTATGCTTTATATTTCATTTATTTATCTCTTGTTGCATGGTCAATATGTGCTAACTTTAATTATCCATCACATTACATTTACTAAGAAGAATTATCAGATGTTGTGATCATATTATATTATTCCAGACCAAATGATCGCATGCTAAAGTAATTCACTTTAGAGGTGATCAATCTCTAAAGGAGACTTAATAGAAATCTAGTGATCATGGTTAATAATATATCATACAACATTAAATGATTTTAACAAGTAAAGCATGACCTTTATACGGAAGGTCCACCTCTATACGGGAGGTCCATATCATGGATACCTTTATACAAAAGGTTCACATGATAATCATGACTTGACACACACAAGTCCAGAGCCTTATCCAATAAGAGTTTACAACATCATTACTTTGATCAATTACCTCTATATGGGAGGAATAAGATTTACATGGAATGAAATGAAAGTGCTCACCTCTATACAGGAGGATCAATCTTGACTACACAATATTGGTTTGTAGAATGTCTCTTGATGCTGTTTATTTAACACTCCATCTCAACAAGGGATGCATTCTCTGCCATACCAATATTTTCTCATAAGTACTGAAACTTCGTCACTGATAGAGGCTTTTTTAACACATCTTCAATATTCTCATCAGTAGCAATGTACTGAAGTTTCCCTGTACCTTCCTGGACCATGTCTCGGATGAAGTGATACTTCATTTCAATGTGCTTCAACTTGTCATGAAACACTGGGTTTTCGAAAAGCTTGATGCAACTCTCATTTTCACACCTAATCATGGTAGGCCCAAGCTTTTCATAGAACAAACCTTCAAGTAGATTTTTGAGCCACGCTGCTTCTCTGTAGGAAACACTAGAAGCTATGTATTATGCTTCGGTAGTGCTCTGGGATATGGAGACCTGCTTCCTGCTGGACCAATATATCATAGCTAATCCTAGACTATAACAGTAGTCGGATGTTCTCTTACGTTCCACAATGCTTCATCCCCAGTCTGAGTTTGTATAACCAAGTAACATGACTCCTCCACTGGAGGCATATTTGAGTCCATATGAAATTGTACCTCAAAGGTACCTAATCACACGCTTATCAGAGGTCCAATGTCTTTGTCTCGGATTAGACATAAATTGAATCAGAATACTCACAGCATAACATATATCAATCCTCAAATGTATCAAGTACATTAGCGAGCCGATAAGTTTTCTATAGAAAGTGGGATCTACTAGATCTGATTCAGATCTTGACTCATGAAGTTTCCTCAAATTGGAAACCATTGATGTAGTCATAGATTTTCAATCTATCATGCCAAACATGCGCAATATATCCACATTGTACTTCCCTTAAGATAGAAAAATTTCATCTTTTCTTTTCCATATCTCAGAGCTATGAAAGTAGTGCATTAGACCTAAGTCTTTCATCTCAAACTCTGAGGTGATATCCCTCTTGCACCAAGAAATCAGATGTTCCTCTCCAGTGAGAAAAAAATTATCAACATATAGAACTAATATCAACAGTTGGTTCTTCACTACTTTGAAGTACAAATTTGGATCAACTTCACTCTTACAGAAACCCAGTTTCTGAAGGCAGCTATCAATTTTGGAGTACCAAGCCTTGTGGGGTTGCTTAATCCCATATAAATATTTCTTTAGCTTGAAAACATGGGACTTCTTCCCATGCACCAAAAATCCTTTAGGATGTTTAATGTAAACCTCTTCCTCAATGTCACCATTGAGGAAGGCTATTTTCACGTCCATCTGGTGAAGTTTCCATCCTAGAACAGATGCAAGTGCAATCATTGTTCATATTGTGGTGTACCTTCCAATCGGGGAAAAGGTATCATCATAATCGATGCCTTCTTTCTAAGAGAAACCTATGGAAACGAATCTGTCTTTATACTTCTCAATGCTACCATTTGCAACATGCTTTATCTTGTAAAGCTATCTGGAAGTCACAATGGACTTCCCATCAGGTTTGGGAACAACCTCCCAAACATCATTCCCAATTATAGATTTGTACTCTTCTGTCATTGCATATTTACAAACTTGTTGCTTTACAGCTTCTTCATATGAGGATGGTTCTAAATCACTTATGTGACTTATCAGTGCAAATAACCTAAATAACTTTCAGGTTACTTGCGCTCTTTGCATGAGCTTGCTGGTGCTCCATGTTTCTCTACATTTTGTAAGATGTCCTGGCACCAAGCATATATTATTTTAGTGGGAGGTTCATCAAGTGACCTCTCAAACAATTCTACTAGTTCATTAGGAGCTAGCAAATTTGTGGCATCTTTTTGTTTCTCCCTCTCTAACTCTGAAGGGGGAGAATGAGACTCGGGATCCTCCATCTCTAAATCACATTGAATCTCTTTCAATATTTTGAAAGCAACTTCCTCATGGAAGATAACATCTCACTCTGAATTCAATGTGTCTCTCACTAGATACATATATTTGGTATGCTTTTGATGACTCGCAATAACCCACAAAGGTGCATTTATTTCTGGAAAGCTCCATCTTTGTTCTCTTTTATTTCAGTACATGAATGTATACTAGGATCTCGAAGATCCTCAAGTGTGAGATGTATGCTTCTCACTGGTAAACAATTCTTCCGGTGTCTTCTCATCTATAATGGAATGCGGGCTTCTATTTTGGATGTACACAGTTGTATGGGTGGCTTCTTCCCATAATGAGGTAGACATATCTTGATCACACATCATGGATTTTGCAACCTCACATATGGTTCTATTCTTTCTTTCGTCAACCTCATTTTGATGAAGGTTGTATGGTACTGTTAACTATCTACATATTCATGCATCACTACATAGCTCATTAAATGCATGTGAATCAAATTCACCTTCATTATCATACCTTAATGCACATATGTGCTTTTCTTTCTGATTTTCAACTAGGGCTTTAAACTCTTTAAATTTTCTAAGAGTTTCACTTTTATCCTTCATGAAATAAATCCATGACTTCCTAGAAAAATCATCTGTGAACAATACATAATATAAGAAGCCACTCAGGGAGGGGGATGACATGGGACCACTTACATCGGAATATATTAAATATAAAATCCCTTTAGATCTAGTAGAACTGATAGAATTTTTTTTCTTAACATTCTCTCCAAGTGCACAGCCCCAATATATACTATCATGCTCAAAATAAAATACGAGCATACCTTTTACCATATTTTGAAGTCCTGGTGGTGCTTTGTAATGTAGGTGTCCAATCCTTAGGTTCCATGGCTCTCATGGATTGATAGTGTGGTGAATCATAGCTTCAATGTACTTCTCAGGTACATTGTAGAGTCCTCCCCCTTGAACTCCAATAATAGTATTAGATTCTAGGCTTTTGTTCTTCGGCCATAAAAGTGCTTTATTATCCATGAAGATAATCCGGAAGCCTTTTTCTTCAAGAACCAAAACTGAGAGGAGGTTCTTCTTCAATCTTGGAACATATATAATTTTCTCCACATGTATAATATCACTAGTGCTCAGTTGGAATGAGGTGGATCCAACTCCTTGGATCAAATAAGTTGATTTGTCCCCCAACTCTACCATGCATGTGAATTTTTTCTCTTTTAGATTGGTGATGGCACTCTTGTAACCAGTCATATGTTTGGATACACCACTGTCAATCAACCATGTGTCTGCACTTGTGATGACAGATCCCGAAAGGGATGAGACAATATAATACTCCCTTCTTGTCTCCTTTTCTTCGGATGCATTCTTTTGAGTGATTTCATCTTATATGGCGGTAGAAGCATGAAAATTTACTTTCTGCTTTGCTCTGCAATCTCTTGAGAAAAGGCCTTTCTTGTTGAAATTGAAGCATCTAGATTTTGAATTGTCAAAGCCTTGGTTGAAGTGCTTTTTCTTTGAATGAGAGAAATTCTTTTGGAAGAAGGGTTTCTCTCCTTTATTCATGCTTTCCGTGAGGGAAATATTTTCTTCTTTGATGCACATTGACTTGCTCTAGATTCGCCCCTCCTCTTGGAGGAAATCATGCCACAACCTTTCGAAGTTAGGTTGTACCTCTCGGCCATTTACCGCAGCCAAGAATGTTTCCCATGAGGATGGGAAACCATCAATAGTAGTTTAGAGTATATCATCTTCATCCACCACTACTCCAATACTAGCAAGTTGATCTCTTACCTGAGATATCTTGGAGAAGAAGGAGGCCATTGTCTTATCTGTCTCCATCTCTATGTTTTGAAGCTTATTCTTCAATGCCCTCTTTTGACTCGGGGCCTTCTTCTCATATAGATTAGTCAATGTATCATAACATTCTTTTGTGGTCTTCAACGGTGTCATCACGGGCATCAAGTTATATTTTACCAAATCATAGATGATCTGTTTGGACTTAGCTTGATTTTTCTTGAAGTTGATGCACCCTGCGTTAGATTTAGGCTCCTCCACCATAGTGGATACGTAGCCATCCAAGTCATGTTCCTCTAGGATGTTGATAATCCTATACTTCCAAGTGCTGAAGTTTGAGGTTCCCTCAAGACGGTATTCTGGTCATACTAAGACTGATGCCATAGTATTCAAATATTGTGCTCAACTTCTCATGATCAACGTCGGCTCCAGATGGCATGCAAAACTGAGCTCCTTCACGCCCTGATCTATGATACAATGTTAAAATTTGGTTGAACATTGATCTTTAATTCTTTAGATGTGGAGACTTGAAGCAATGAGACAATTCAATCCATGAAATTCATACACCCACAACACAAGATATACCCTGGGGAAAATCCTCAAAATTATGAGAACAAAAACCCCAACAATTCTTCTCAATATAATATAATGGATAGAAGAGAATGCTTTCTTTTACAACATAGAAGATTGCTTTCGGAAGATAAGGTATCACCAAAAACTCTTGATGAAGATACATAGGTAATAAAGAAGAGAGATAAATTGGATGTGTTCCCACCACAAAAATAACAAGCACGAACAATACCCTGCACAAAGAAAAGTGCCCTGCCTTCAATGGAGAAGAGAATTCGCTTCGCACTGGATTCAACAATCCCGTATAACATATTTATACATTCTTCTCTTCTATTTTTAACTTCTGACTTCAGGATGAACTTGCCCTCAAACTAGATGTGTTAATATTGCATGCAGAGGTGCACCCCACTTCTCATGCAATGCTTTATCTCACTGAGTTGTCACTTAGGATGAACTCACCTCTTAACTAAAATATCATCCTTTAGTTTAACTAAATTGAAAACACTTTAGTTAACTAGTCCTTCTTATCATGCTAATTGATTTACTTGAAGTGACCACTATGAGTTTCTTAGTTAACTGGGGCATATCTTTAAGTCATCCTTTAACTAAAGCATTGATACTTAACTGAAGCTTTAACAATTCGATTTCTCTTTAATTAGTTGAAGTGTCTGTATGGGCAATTTCGAATTCTCTTGATCTCTATGCTTTATCTTTTATTTATTTATCTCTTACTACATGTTCAATATGTGTTAACTTTAATTATCCATCACACTACATTATACTAAGAATAATTATCGAATGTTGTGTATTATATTATTTCATACCAAATGATCATATGCTAAAGTAATTCACCTTAGAGGTTATCAATCTCTAAAGGAGACTTAATAGCAATCTGGTAATCATGGTTAGTAATATATCACACAACATTAAATTCTTTTAACAAGCAAAGCGTGACCTTTATATGGAAGTTCCACCTCTATACGGGAGGTCCATCTCATGGATACCTTTATATGGAAGGTTTGTACAATAATCATGACTTGACACACACAAGTCCGGAGCCTTGTCCAACAATACTTTACAACATAATTACTTTGATCAATTACCTCTATATGGGAGGAATAACCTTTATACGGAAGGAAATCAAAGTTCTCACCTCTATACGGGAGGATCAATCTTGACTATAGAAGATTGGCTTGGATAATGTATCTTGATGTTGTTTATTTAACATTGATGCCATTAGGTGGCTTTTTGTAGTATGTAGGTGTATCGGGGCCTTGGGAATGGCATTCAAATGAAGGATATCATACCTTTATCTTAAAGAAACCATTGAGGAATCTATAACCATGAATAATTCCTTAAAGAATGATGTTGGTGGTTGTGGAGCCTCATTATCTTCTTGATTTGGATATATTGTTGTTCAGTCGTGTTTGTACCCCAGTTTTATATGTTGTGCAGATGGACT
Organism: Larix kaempferi; assembly: GCA_027924585.1. Classification (NCBI taxonomy): domain Eukaryota; kingdom Viridiplantae; phylum Streptophyta; class Pinopsida; order Pinales; family Pinaceae; genus Larix; species Larix kaempferi. The sequence continues at coordinate 21,603,892 of BSBM01000577.1, forward strand.
GTATACTCATCCCAGTGGGGGGGTGCGTGGGAGGGCGCATCCCCCCCAACTTGAGGGACCGGGGGCGAAGCCCCTAAAATATGTTTTTTTTGTTTTTTTTTTCCAATGGTTTATGGGCCCATGGTATTGGGTATCCCGTGGTATTTTCTCATGGAAATCCCTCTTTAAAAGGAAGGCATTGTAATGTGGTTGTGTATATTATTGTAGTATTGTAAATATCTCTATGATTGTGTAAGAGATACTATGAGAGAGTGAAGAGGAAGTTGTAGGAGATGTGTTGCAGGTTGTATCTCTTCATTTGCTGGATAGATTAATAAAAGGACTGACAATTTCTCTGTGGACGTAGCCAAATTGAGTGAACCACATATATTGGTGTCTCTCTTGTATTTTGATCTTATGTGTTTTATTTAAAACCACATTTTGTTTATTTTATTGCTCTTAGATCATATTTTTCTAACAGATACATGACTTCGTAAGGATATCCTCGGCACTATGTATCCAACTTGGGGACTTGGGGCCTTGGACATGGTTAGTGGAAGAGACTTGAACTAGTCCATAAAAGAATCTTGTACCCATCCAAGTCTAAAGATTTTACCTATACCAACCACATATGGCGTCACGAGGGTATCATTAGCCTATGATTAAGAGGTTACCTTTACCAATCACAAATGGCCTCATGAGGGTATCATTAGCCTATGATTGAGGATGACAGTGCTATTAGGTGGTTTTGAGCAATATGTACATGTATTAAGGTCTTGGGAATGATGTTATTTTGAAGAAGATCAACCCTTTGGCCTTGAGGAAAGCATTGAGTCATTTGTAGCCATTAACAATGCCTCAAATCACTACACATGATTTCATAGGGGTATCCATGGAGATATGTATCCAAATCTTGGGGACTTGTGGCTTTGGAAATGGTCAAAGGAGGATACTGAACCTTAGGTCCTAAAGTCATCTTTTAGCCATATAGGCCTGAGAAGATTGCCTCCACAAAACACACATGGCCTCCTGAGGGTATCACGGGCATATGATTGATGATGTCTATGCCATTAGGTGGTTTTAAGCAATATGTGCATGTCCTAAGGCCTTGGAAATGAATTTCTAGGGAGAAGGCTATGCCTTTGGCCCTAAATAAACCATTGAGGCATTCAAATTTATGAATAATTCATTGAATCACTAGGCATGACTTTGTAGGGGTGTCCATGCCACTAGTATCCAAGTCTTGGGGATTGGAGGAATTGGACATGGTTAGTAGAGGAGACCTAATCCTTGGGCCCTAAAGGGATCTTCTATTCATCTAGGGGTAAGTAGGTTACTTCCACCAAACACACAAGGCCTCCTAAGGGTATCATTGGCCTACAAATGAGGATTACAGTGGAATTAGGTGGTTTTGTGTAGTATATACATGTCTTATGAACTTGGAAATGATGTTCTAGTGAAGGAGACCATGCCATTGGCCCTATAGAAATCATTGAGGAATCCAAAGCCATGAATTTTTTTTTTAAGCACCATGGATGAATTCACAGGGGTGTACATGGCACTATGTACCTAAGTCTTTTGGCCTTAGGGTGTTGGACATGGTTAATGGAGGAGACCTTACTAATGTTGGGCCCTAAAAAAAATTCATCCATCTAGGGATAATAATTTTACCTCCACCAACCACACATGGCCTCTTGAGGGTATCATTTACCAATGATTGAGGATGTCAATGCCATTAGGTGGTTTTTAGTAGTATGTAGGTGCCTCAAGGAATTGGGAATGACATTCAAAGGAAAAAAAACCACACCTTTATCTCTAAAGGAATCATTGAGGCATCCGAAATCATGGATAATTCCTTGAAGCATGATGCATGACTTCTTAGGGGTATACATGGAACTATGTATCCAAATCTTAGGGCCTTAGGGAATTTAACATAGTTAGTGGAGGACACTTGAACCTTGGGCCCTATAGAAATATTCTAGGCATTGAGGGCTAAGAACGTTTCCTCCACCAACAACACATGGTGACTTGAGGGTATCATTGTCCTATGATTGTATATTTAGATGCAATTAGGTGGTTTTATGTAGTATGTAGGTGTCCTAGGGGCTTGTGAATGATGCTCCAAGGAAGAAGACTATGTCTTTGGCCCTGAAGAAACCATTAAGGCATCAAAATCCATGAAGAATACCTTGAAGCATAACACATGAATTAGAAGGGGTATCCATGGTGCTATGTATCTATGTCTTGTGGCATTGTGATCTAAAGAGAACCCATATTACCGATGGAGGCAGAACATCCCCATTAGAGAGACTATGTGGTGGTTTGAGGTATCGATCACCACCTAGACATTTAGTTTATATTATTTTTGAAAATAAGAAATTATATATCTAGAAACATAAAATTATCATATCATATAGATGTAGATCTTTTTAGTCCCTTTCTAATGATGTAAATAACTCCAACAATCAATTCTTGGATAGAAAGTTATCGCCAAAATACTAAGGTGGATTTTATATTCAAAATAATTTGTGCACGTTTAAGAGCACATGCGAGTTTTTAGAAAGTGTGTGTTATTTTAAATTAATTTTGTTTTTGTGAGACAACCTCCACTCCCCCATGTATTTGATGACATGGTGTCTTTGGATTTGTGTTGGGTATAACAATCTTATGAAATTAGATTTTAAAATCAACAAAACCTCCATTTTTTCAAATGTTTCTATATATTCATTTTTACATTATGTTTTCAATAGGCTACACAAATGCATCCTCGATGAAATTACGCATGCATATAGGGATGCGAGTGTAGATTCCAAATAAATAATTAAAAGAAAAAAATGTTTGTTATTTTTAGTATATTTTTATCTTGACATATATCAAAATCTTAAAATGCATACCTCATTTATTTCTACTATAACGTTTTTTTCCTTAACTGTTTAAGAAAAAAATATGTTTGATAATGTTAAGACCCTTTTACAAAGCAATAACATAAGGCCTTGTAATTTCAAGGATATAAGGGTCAGTGCAAGCTAATGAGGGTCACTTTTGGCGCGTTAGATGCAATAGAAAACTGAAAAATCAGGCACCCTCAACTTACTTGGATTTTTTGAGATACTTATGCAAAATATATTGCATTGAGTAAAAAAGATTAAATGTAGGAAATTGAATCACGTTTCCGAATATATAACTTTCATGTATTGAAAATTTGCATAGCTATGTCAAGTTTCATTTTTCCTAACAGACACTTTTTATTTTTCAAGCAAATGATAAGGTATATGTTTTTGTGGGTGCAGCCTTTGAGGGCCTAAATGATGGAATCAAGCTACAAAAATGGGCATGCATGTAGAGAACATATAGCACTAGTGCGTCATTAATTTTTGAAAATTAAATTAGTAATTTTATATTTTTTTATAATTGTCTAAGTGATCAAACCTCAAAAATAGTATGTCTTTTGTGGGTGCATCCTTTGAAGGTCTTAATGCAAAAATAATGAAATGGGGTTTTGAAAGAACGTGGAGGCTAGTGTCTACTTGTGCACCATACAATTTTTTTTTGAAATGATCAAGAATTGAAAATTTTATGGAAGAAACACTAACAGTGTGTTTCACGAGTTAAGGAGGTAGGACACAAAAG